>JACXGM010004098.1:0-39281 GCA_016801145.1 Umbra pygmaea | reverse complement strand
CCCACAGGACTGCCGCATACTGGATGTTTTTCCCTTTTCACACCATTCTTTGTAAACCCTAGAAATGGTTGTGCGTGAAAATCCCAGTAACTGAGCAGATTGTGAAATACTCAGATCGGCCCGTCTGGCACCAACAACCATGCCACGCTCAAAATTGCTTAAATCACCTTTCTTTCCCATTCTGACATTCAGTTTGGAGTTCAGGAAATTGTTTCGACCAGGACCACACCCCGAAATGCATTGAAGCAACTGCCATGTGATTGGTTGTGTAGATAATTGCATTAATGAGAAATTGACTGGGTGTTCCTAATAATCCTTTAGGTGAGTGTATATTGGTATACCAAAATTTACATTTCACAATAAGTATAGCAAGCAATGCATATTATGGACAAAATAATTGTCTATTTTTTGGAAATTTGTTATCTTGTCCCTGTACTGTTCCTGTGTTTAATAAAAACATACAGTCCTGTTCATACGTTTACATACCCTGGCAGAATTTGTAAGATGTGTACCATTGTCTACAGAAAGCATGGGAGATCAGGCAAAACATTTATTTTAATGGATGTAGTATTCCTCTCTAAAACACTGTTGCAGCACAGGCGATATGGCTGCAAGAGTGCATTGGCTGCATAGGCATCTGTGGCATCTGGCTGGGGATTATGGGCGTGGCTGGTGATGGGATTGGGAAATTTGACTGATACACTATGAACTCAGGTTTATTTTTTGGACAATTCCATTTTATTTCTTTTTCAAATTCCCTGACTTCCATTTAATTTCTTCCAAATTCCCTGATTTCCATTTTATTTCTGTGATTCTCCTTTTTAATCTCAAACCTCCGTATGATCCCCCTGGGGCAGTGGTTCCCAAACGTTTTTGGTTACTGTACCACCAGGGGTCCTACTACCCATGGTTGGGAAACACTACCCAGGCAAAACTACCCCTGGTTTGCTAAACTACTTTTTTCACCCACCAGCAACTAAACAACTATTTGGACAAAAGTTGAATTCAGAAGCCTGCACCCGAACCTAAAATATAGAGAATACTGCTGTACAGTTTGCACTTGCATTGCCAGTTAGGCTACATTTACTTTCCATATGATCAAAGTAATTATATCTAGACAGGCAGAAGCAGGCTATTTCACGAAATGTGCATAGGTATTTGTCATGTTAATAACGGGGCGGCAGTGGCTCAGTGGGTCAAGTAGGTTGTCTAGCAACTGTAAGGTTGGTGGTTTGATCCCCGGGTCCTCCTGACCAAGTGTTGAGGTGTCCATGAGCAAGACACCTAACCCCAGTTGCTCCGACGAGCTGGCTGGCGCCTTGCATGGCTAACACCGCCATCGGTGTGTGAATGAATGGGTGAATGTAAGGCAATGTAAAGTGCTTTGGAGGCCATTGTTGGTCAGAAAAATGCGCTATATAAATGCAGTCCATTTACCATTTAACATATTGTTTCTTCTTACAGAAGAATCTATCAAAATAAAAAAAAAGAGTAGACAAAGATTCTCAGAAATCAAAGAAACGTGGAACAATGACAAACATATTTATAAACGTTATTTTACAAAGTTGTATAAAGTGCAATCATGTGGACAAAGCCATTTAACATTCAGCAGCAGTCCCGCTACTTTGACCCTGCTCTCCCAGAGTGAAAGAGCTGCCTGATTAGTAAGACCGTCAGAGAATGACTTCAGGTGAATAAACAAAGTAGCCTACACTGTTATATGCATTTGGATACATAATTGAATGGAGAAAAACAACCGTTGTCTGATTGGAAAAATTGGAATAGAGTAGGCTAAATACCGTTGTTTATAGCTGTGAGCTATCAAGCGCATTACAACGTTTGAACGATATGATGAAGCGGTAGAGGAATACACACTGCATAGCCTATAGAGTGCAAATTAACTTCCATATTTGCTGCCTTTTTGATTATGAGAAACTCAATGAGTTGTTTATATTACGGGACAATATTTGGATTATAGAAAAAAGATATACCTTATATATTGCTGAATTCCACGTAAATGTCTGAATTCCGTGTTAATGTCTAAACTCCGCGGTTCCGTCTGCATCGCGCAAAACATAGGTCCCTATAGGCTATTTTAGCAGGATACAACAGTCTCTGACTGGTTATGTTTGAGAGTGTTTTACCATAGCACCCTACTAGTCTTGGTGCCACATAGCCTACATTACTACAGAATTTATTACACTTGTCAAAACAAAATTGGAACTCCACTATGTCTCTTTAAATTTATTTTGTGCTGTTGTCGGCTTCAGCTAAGAACACATAACCTTCCGCAACGATTGCAGGTTCTTTGGTGGAGCTCTGCTTAAGTTCCATCGTGACAAATGAATGGACTACTTGCGGAGTGACATGAAGACATGAATCAGAGGCACAAAAAAGGTTGACAGTGGTGAGCGGTCATTTAGAGCCGTGACATCACACCCCGGACCCGTGCCTTGCGCACTCCCCCAGAAAAAAAACAGATTTGCATGATTTACGAGAGGATGCACAGGATGATTACTTTTGCCGACTGTACTTACACAATTTCATTTACAGGTGCCCGATCTGGACACAAGGAGTCGCTGGAGAGCAAAGGGGTAGAATAGATAATCTGATTTATCTAACCCAAATCCTGGACAGCACTATGCCAATTTGTGAGTTTGCCACGTGAGCCCAATTAAAAGCAATATGGAAAAGAAAAAGGATCTCTCTGTTGCGAAAAAATAGTCAAATAGAGCAATGCATTGGACAAGGTTTGAAAACATTTCATACTTTACAAACTTAAGCGTGATCATCGTACTTTGAAGAGATTTGTGGCTGATTCAGAGCATAGACGGGTTCGTGCAGATAAAGGCATAATGAGCAAGGTTAATTCCAAACAAATTCATCGGATTAAGAGAGCAGCTGCTAAAATGCCATTACCAAGCAGCAAACAGGTATTTAAAGCTGCTGGTGCCTCTGGAGTCCTGTGAACCTCAAGGTTTAGGATCCTCCAGAGTCTTGCAGTTGTGCATAAACCTACTATTCGGCCACCCCTAACCAATGCTCACAAACAGAAATGGTTGCAGTGGGCACAGAAATACATAGACTAATTTTTAATCAGTCTTGTTTACTGATGAGTGTTGTGTAGGGCTGAAACGATTCCTTGAGTAACTTGAATGATTCGATTACTATAAAACCTTGATGCAAAATGTTTTGCCTCAAAGCTTCATTTAATCAATGTTACCAATGTTTTATCGCTCACGGTTTTTCCGCACAGAGGATTATTACTGTCGCACACCGGGCTGATGCTGCTGGCGACACATGCCATGAAGACTGATGGCGCAGATTACAAAATGAAGAAAGAGAGCATAAATAGTGAGGGGCTAAGAGAAGGGACAGGCTGGAGAAAACAACAGTTCAAACGTAATTAAAACAAAAACTCTGTACAGTGTGCAATAATAGCACAACGTCAATGCTTTAGCATCTCAACAGAAAACATTGAGTCTAACTTAATCATCCATTCCATTGTATGACGATGAAACTACACCAAACATAACAACTACCAAAAACAAAGACGTAGTGGTGACCACAATTTGATCTAAAGAGCCATATTGTTGACTATCCCTTTAGAAAACCAGCTGATTGTTGTGCAACAATTTCTCTCACTTTCTCTCTTCACAAAGAAATAGCTGATCAACGATCTACTAGCATAAGTGTAACAGAGCTTTGTGACATTGTAATCAAACGTATAAATGAAAATAGGTTGAGTATAACTAATATTTACATATAGGCCTATATACAGATCAGTCTCAAGATGAAACTTGTAGTTCTGAACGTTAAGTTGCACAACTTAAAGTAATGTTTATATATGTTTAATGTATGCCTTAGTTTGAGGTTGTTATTGCATTTCGGAAAATGTTTTCTTTAAAAACAATGTAAAATGGCACTTAATGTTTTTATTTTTTTTAGAGATTATATTTTAAGCAATGTAGGCAATAAAATGTTGCTTTTTCCAAAAATTAAGCCAAACTATTGTATATCATTGCTCTTCAATAAAACAAAAGTATTTGTTATCCGATCACTTGATTAAGTGATGGAATAATCAGTAGAATACTCTATTACTAAAATAATTGATAGCTGCAGCCCTAATGCCGTGCAACCTTGGATGGCCCAGATTGATAAAGTAGTGGATGGTTGGTGGATGGCCACCATGTTCCAATAAGGCTGCGACGTCAGCAAGGAGGTGTCAAAGTCATGATTTGGGCCGGAATCATGGGGAGAGAGCAGGTAGGCCCCTTTACGGTGAAAATGACCTCTGCAAACTATAGAGTTTCTGACTGACCACTTTCTTCCATGGTAGAAAAAGAAGAACCCTGCCTTCCACAGCAACATCATCTTCATGCATGACAACGCACAATATCATGCTGCAAAGAATACCTATGTGTCATTGGCTGCTATGGGCATACAAGGAGAGAAACTCATAGTGTGACCCCCATCCTCAACCCTATTGAGAACCTTTGGAGCATCCTCAAGCAAAAGATCTATGAGGGTGGGAGGCAGTTTCCATCAAAACAGCAGCTCTGGGAGGCTAATCTCACATTCTGCTAAGAAATTTAAGCAGAAACTCTCCATAAACTCACAAGTTTAATGGATGCAAGAATTGTGAAGCTGATGTCAAAAAAGGGGTCCTATGTAACTTGCCCTGTTAAGATGTGTTTGATTGAAATAGCTTTTGATTTCAGTAAATATGAACTCATAATGCTGCAAATAAAAAAATTACAATTTTCAGTTCTTTACAACCTATAAAATGTTTTCAAACTCTGTTGTGCATAATAATTTGGAACAGTGTATTTTGAGTTTATTATTTTTGAAAAAAATACTGTTTTAATTGGGTGGTTGGTTCAATGAAATTGAACTTATACCCTAAAGGTTGCTGACATGAAAAATATACTGTCATTTGCATCGACTATTTAGGAAAATCAGTGTAAAATATTATTTAAATATTAATTTGGAACGCGGTGTACAATTGTTTCCTCTCTGTATTCACATTGTATTTTTGCGTGAATTCGCTCTCTCTCCCGCTATCACAAAAGTTTACAATGCACAAACCATTCTCTAATCGGTTGGGGAAACAAAACCCGTACTGCTCTCAACCAGTCTGTGTCGACGCGGAGCATTGTGGTGCGCTTTAATCTGGTCAATGGAAAATAGACTTAAGTTTCTAGCTCTCTTGAAAGCAGTAACAGATAGTTACCACAGGTTGCTTTGTGATGTCCACCAGGTCTTTGATGTTGTAATACTGGTGTTTCTCAAATGCAGAGAACAGCATGTCCAAAACCTGCTGCTTGTCTGCACGTGCCCTTTTCCCCTCCTCCTTCTTCTTCCTATCATACTCCATCTAGATGCACACACACACACAGACAGAGTGCAAACATACATTTACTAAACTAAAAACACATTCCTGTTTAAAATTCTACATTTCTCTAAACCTTAACCCTATCCTTACATGCAAACTTAATCTCTAGACATGTCAAGCCTTACATTGTAGTTGTGGTTGGCCACGGGTTTGTAGTTAGTGGTGACAGCCTTGTCCAGCTGCTGGGACAGTCTCAACGGCTTGGACAACTCTTCTATCTGGAGCCTGTGTACACACAACAGCAGTGAATGGCAGAATGTGTGCATGTGCGTGTGCGCGTGTGCGTGTGTGTGTGTGTGTGTAAGTGTGTGTGTGTGTGCGTGTGTAAGTGTG
The DNA here is from genome assembly GCA_016801145.1 of Umbra pygmaea. Classification (NCBI taxonomy): domain Eukaryota; kingdom Metazoa; phylum Chordata; class Actinopteri; order Esociformes; family Umbridae; genus Umbra; species Umbra pygmaea. Next base: position 33,553 of record JACXGM010004098.1, on the reverse strand, counting down.
TGTAAGTGTGTGTGTAAGTGTGTGTGTAAGTGTGTGTGTAAGTGTGTGTAAGTGTGTGTACGTGCGAGCAATGTGCGGGGCTTACCTCTTCAGCTTCATGTAGTTGTCACTAGCGGCTGGTCGGCACTCAGCCCTCTGCACCACCACTCCCTCCAGAGCTATTTTGTCTTCAGGGAGAAAGGATACGGTTAAAACAACCAGAGAGGATGGCATCACGCTTGTGATCCACAGTAGCCTCCACGCCACTCAGGCCTTCCATTTCTCCAAAACCATTTCAAATAAAACAGCACTCCGTCCACCACAGCAATGAGTGTCTAAGGAGCCAGGCAGCATAACTCGCTTGAAGCCCCACTCCTAATGCTAGTGGGACTGAGCTGGGAGGGGACTCACCTGGGCCTGGCCCCGCCCCTGAAACTGAGGCGCTGCCATCAGATCTCTCTTCTGACTGGCCTACAGGATAGGGGAGGGGGGAGGATGGGGGAGAGAAGGGGGGTTTGGATAGTCAGAACCAACACACCTGGGTTTAGGAAACCCGGTTTTGTGGGTGAAGGCGGTGGCGACGGCAACGATGCACACAGAACAACCCAGCGATGACGGTCTTCACCATGTTTCACAACACACACACACACTTTACACTAACACACACACTATCACTGTTCACACTGGCAAGCATCAGACCTGGCTGGAGGGGATTGGAGCGGTGCATAATAGAACTGGACCAGACCATGTTTCAGGGGTGTACAATAGAACTGGACCAGACCATGTTTCAGGGGTGTACAATAGAACTGGACCAGACCATGATTGGTCTCAAACCACTCCAGGGCACCCCATCCATGCCATATATAGCCTGGAATTAAGAGACCACTGCAAAATCATTAGTGTCTCTGGTTTTCTATTCATATAGTGCCTATAGAGAATCATCATATCCCATTGAAAGTCACTTCAACGAAACACCCCCACAAAATAATGTTGCCACCACCATGATTCACGATAAGTATGGGGTGTTTTGGGTGATGTGCTGTGTTTGGTTTTCGCCAAACATAACACTTGAAGTTCAGTTCAAAAAGTTCCATCTTGGTCTCATCTGAACATAAAACCTTTTGCAAAGCACAAACAAGACTGTGTGGCCCTTTTTCAGTAGACACTTCTTCCTTCCCAGCTTTGTGTTAAGCTTGTGAGATTGTTGTCACATGCACAGACCGACCAATTTCAGCCATAAAGGACTTGTAAGTCCTTCTAATTTGCCATTGGCCTCTTGGTAGCTTCAATGATCAATGTCCTCCTGGCTCGGTCATCAGGTTTGGTGGGAGGGCCCAATCTAGGCAAAGTGTTGGTGGTGCCATACGCTTTCCACTTCCTAATAATGCTCTGAGCAGTACGCAGAGGGATAGTTAATGCCTTTGAAATCTTGTTGCATCCTTCTCCTTACTCGCTTTTCCACAACTTGTCCCGGAAAACTTTTAAAAACACCTTTCCGACCATGGCATATTATTTGCATTACTAGTAATGGAGTTAACATGGAACAGCCGGTTTTCTTATGAAGTAATCAAAACCACTACAATTGATGTCAGGTGTATGATCACTTATACAAATAAAGTTTTTCACTAATTACATTTTAATAACGGTTCATAATTCTTATAAGTTTTACTTTCACTTTGATGTCGAGGTTTATAATGTGTATATACACTCACCTAAAGGATTATTAGGAACACCTGTTCAATTTCTACTTAATGCAATGATCTACACAACCTATCACATGGCAGTTGCTTCAATGCATTTAGAGGTGTGGTCCTGGTCAAGACAATCTCCTGAACTCCAAACTGAATGTCAGAATGGGAAAAAAAAGGTGATTTAAGCAATTTTGAGCATGGCATGGTTGTTGTTGCCAGACGGGCCGGTCTGAGTATTTCACAATCTGCTCAGTTACTGGGATTTTCACGCACAACCATTTCTAGGGTTTACAAAGAATGGTGTGAAAAGGGAAAAACATCCAGTATGCAGCAGTCCTGTGGGCAAAAATGCCTTGTTGATGCTAGAGGTCAGAGGAGAATGGGACGACTGCTTCAAGCTAATAGAAGGGCAACTTTGACTGAAATAATCACTCGTTACAACAGAGGTATGCAGCAAAGCATTTGTGAAGCCACAACATGCAAACTTGAGGCGGATGGTCTACAACTGCAGAAGACCCCACCGGGTACCACTCATCTCCACTACAAATAGGCAAAAGAGTCCGGTTCTATAGAAATTCAAGAATCTTGGCTTTATTTGATGGCGTGTGACCATCTATCTTCCTCTTGATCACATTCCAAAAGATTTCAATAGGGTTGATTTAAGAACGTTGCAGTGGTCTAAATTATTCCAGAGCTTTATGAGTTGTATCCCAGAGCTAATACAGTATGTTAACAAATCATTAAGCTCTTGGCTGCTTGAGTCAGGTAAGCTACTTCAGGGCTACCACAAAATTGTGAGATCTGGGGTCTTCAAAAAAGGTTTTGTTGTGTGGGGTACCCTTATAGAACCGGACCAGACCATGGTTTGAGGGGGTGCCCTATAGAACTGGACCAGACCATGGTTTGAGGGGGTGCCCTATAGAACCGGACCAGACCATGGTTTGAGGGGCTGCCCTATAGAACTGGACCAGACCATGGTTTGAGGGGGTGCCCTATAGAACTGAAACAGACCATGGTTTGAGGGGGTGCTCTATAGAATTGGACCAAACCATGGTTTGAGGGGGTGCCCTATAGAACTGGACCAGACCATGGTTTGAGGGGGTGCCCTATAGAACTGGACCAGACCATGGTTTGAGGGGGTGCCCTATAGAACTGGACCAGACCATGGTTTGGGGACCAAACTGGACTAGACCATGCACAAATCATAAGATCAAACCAAAGTGAAAAAATCACAACATTTGATTGACTGATTTTATTTCCGTTTAGTGTTAACAAGCCCTGAATGAGGTAGAACAGGACATCCCGATAAACTGTACTGATTGTGTTAATTCCCAGTTATTCGGATTAGACAACAGCAGAGATACTGAGATAAGTCTACTGAAGAAACAGAAATTAAAAAGCAACTAATCTGATCCAAATTAGCTTACAACCACATGGTTGATATAAACTCAGCAAAAAAAACATCCCTTTTTTCAGGACACTGTATTTTAAAGATCATTTGTAAAAAGTCAAATAACTTCACAGATCTTCAATGTAATGGTTTAAACAATGTTTTCCATTCTTGTTAAATGATCCCCAAAAAAAAGTATGTACATGCACCTGTGGAATGGTCATTCAATCAAAACAATAGCAAAAAATGTATTTGGATGACATCGGGAAGTAGCGTTGGATCATGGGTTTTGTTATCGTGGTCAATGACAACCTTCCAATCTAGCATCTCAGGCAGAAAAAATGTTCACTGGCAAAGTAATGCATGTTAAAAATATTATAACTTTATTCACATTATGTTTGGCGATTCCCTGGAACTTAGAGCAACTAGAGCAGTCAAAGGTTATATGAAGCCATTGACGGAAGACAAAGTCAAACGTCCCGTGTCTTCGAATTTTATTACAAATTTCTCTGGGTTTGAAAGTTGCTGGAAACACTTAGGATAATGTAAGTACACAACTAAGAAATATATATAATATAGGTAGGCTATAGTGATGTTTGCTTTTTTAATGTAAAGTAGGCTACGTCAGTTGTTATTGTTTTGGAAAATGACATATTGTACCGTTAAGACACCAACCGCTTGGGGTAGGCTTTGCATAGTGTGCTAAGTCGCTGCATTGCAATGTACGTCCCTCATACTCAAATCTGGCCCTTGAATCAAGTCCACTCCATTTTTTCATTACAACCCTCTAATCCAGCAGTTATTTAGACCTGGGACACCAGGTGGGTGCAATTATTGAATAGGTACAACAGAAAACCAGCTCAGCCCAGTTTCCCTGTTGAGAGGGCAATCAATTGCAATGTCCGTACTGTAAGACACCCAAAACAGCACTACAGGGAAACAGGAAGGACAGCTGATCATCCTCAAAGTGACAGACCACGTGTAACAACACCTGAACCGGATCGGTCCATCCAAATATCACCCCTGCGGACTGAGTACAGGATGGCAACAACAACTGCTTGATTTGCACCAGGAACGCACAATCCCTGCATCAGAGCTCAGACTGTCTGCAATAGCCTGAGGAAAACTGGACCGAGGGCCTGTAGGACCATTGTAAGGCAGGTCCTCACCAGACATCACGACAACGTCGCCTATTGGCACAAATCCACCTTCACTGTACCAGACAGAACTGGTAAAAAGTGGTCGTCGCTAACGAGTTGCAGTTGTCTCAGCAGGGGTGATGGTCGGATTCACGTTCATCGTCTAAAAAAATTGCCTTGCACCGAGGCCTGTACTTTAGAGCGGGATCGATTTGGAGTTAGAGGGTCCATCATGATCTGGGGTGGTGTGTCGCAGCATAATCGGATTGAGCTTGTTGTCATTGCAGGGAAACTCAGACTGTGCATTACAGAGAAGACATTATGCTTTTTCATGTGGTACTCTTCATACAAGCTTATCCTGAAATGACCCTCCAGCATGACAATGCCATTAGCCATACTGCTCGTTCTGTGTGTGATTTCCTGCAAGACAGGAATGTCAGTGTTCTGCCATGGCCAGAGAAGAACCCTGATCTCAATCCCATTAAACACATGGGACCTGTTGGATCAGAGAGTAAGGGCTAGGGCCATTCACCCCAGAAATGTCAGGGAACTTACATGTGCCTTGATGAAAGAGTGAAGTAACATCTCACAGTAAAAACTGCCAAATCTGGAGCCGTCCATGAGGAGATGCACTGCAGTACTTAATGTAGCTGGTGGCCACAACAAATACTGACTTGATTTTGACCCCACCCCCTTTGTTAAGGGACACATTATTACATTTCTATCACGTCTGTGAAACATGTTCAGTTTATGTCTTAGTTGTTGATTATTTTTTATATTCATACAAATATTCACACATTATGTTTGCTGAAAATAACAGCAGTTGAAAGTGAGGACGTTTTTTTGCTGAGTTTATAATCACAACACAAAGAGAGAGACAGAGCAGAACACACTGTGGCGGGCGATCAAGCTGCTCCCGCTTCAGAGGCGGAGAGACTAACACACTGGGCACTACTCACCTTTAGACGTCTCTAATGGAACAGAGGGCAGTTAGCATGACACACAATGCATCTAAAACAAAGCATTTCCAAACATGACTGACACACCAGAAGGTAGGAACAGTAGAATATTATACTGATAAACTGGCGAAAAGTATACTTTTCTGGAGGATACATTTATTCTTTCGAATAATGTCATTTTTGATGTTCAACCCTGAAAACATACAATTAAGTGTAAGCTTAATATTTATATTTAAGAATAATTAAATACCGGCCAGCCATTTACATGAGCGTTTAGATAAAGAGTTGAAATTGTGATGTGCTTTATGGTGGTATAGTCATTTGTTAATTGCTCCCTGATAACATGATTTATTTCTGGATGAGGAAATTATATTTTAAACAGAATCATTTTATTTCTATTCATTCTGGAGAAGGCCTAGTTTTAGGTGTTTAACTCCACCATCCCACTCTCATGTACCCCCCCAACCCCCATCTCCCAGTGGTGCACTGAGCCAATCCCTTCACATCCAAATTTAACCCTGAACATCTCTGTCCCGCTGGAGACCAGGTAACTTCTGCTTACCTGACTGGGTCTCCGTGAATACAGCCAGGGTTTGCCCTCCCACCGTCTGCATGGTGAACGGGTGGTCTCTTGGGGCCCGCACCCCCGACGGCTTATCCCCCAAGCTGTCAATCATTGTCAGTTCCTCATTGAGAGTGAAGGACACCTGGCCAGGCACAACAAAGTGATATCCATTTAAGATCATAGGGAATAATACAGAGCTGGATCAATTAACCTGATTACTTAGATATTCTAGGAGAAATAACTGGAATTATATTTGATATCTGAATACTCAAATGTGGTGTGATTGAATGAATGGAGCAACAGACTCCCTGGTATCTGCAATGTCTCAAGTCAAATTAGGTGGCATGATCCTATTTTGTATTATACTTTGCTGGTACATTTTCCCCAGGTATGCAGTTGTATTTATTTGTGTATGTGTGTGTTAACAGTAAATCCAATTATTACCTCCGCTTTTCCTTGGTTCCTAAAGAAAAGAAAAGGCAAACAGTCTTAAAAAAGGAAACAATAGGTCTCTTTAACTATTGATTGCATAAAAACTGTGACTGAGGCAATGAGAATAAAGGTCGTTACAAGATAATATTTGTGTAATTTCATTAGGCAACACCATTGAATGGGACATTATTGTCATTGATTGGGTTGTAATAGCTACTTACTTGCCGATCCGGAGCTTTCCAACCTCTCCTCTGCCTGACGCTTTGGCCCATTGCTGGGACAGATATTTAGGCACCTGTGTGAGAAAAGAATTGCTGTAGTTGTGTGGTGACAGCAGTTACTACAAACCATCCTCCATACAATCACTAACGGTGTAGCAATACTGTAGCTAACGTTATCAGATGAAAATTGCTAGCTTGCTAACTCGAGTTCTTACTACGACTCATTTCCTACCTTAACCAGCCACACGCCGGTGTTCTGTTTAGCACCAGTTAAATCCACTTCTCCTTTCTCTGTCATGTTTAAAACGTAAAATCACCTATGCCAAGTTATCATTAATGTGGGGGGATGAAAAACTGAGATGCTATCTTGGAGACTAACTTAGTTCAGTATGAAGATAGTCGGAAGAATGTACTTGTACTGTGTGTACCATAGACCGTGTTGTTTCGGTAACGTATCTTGCAGGCAACAATAAGAAAGTACTTCCGGGTCTTGAAATTTCAAAATAGAAGTCCGTGATTAATTAACGGAAGTGTCTTCTTCTTCTTCTTCTTCTTCTTCTTCTTCTTCTTCTTCTTCTTCTTCTTCTTCTTCTTCTTCTTCTTTAAAATCTTTGGCAGACCGCATCCAACCAATGGTACATTTACCGCCACCTACTGCACTGGAGTGTGAGGCCGGTCTATGTCCTCATCTACAGCCCAGTGGTCTTAAGAATAATAAATAAAGCCTTTAGTACAACCTCATTCCCTCTACCCCCCACCCCCAAGCACCCCAACCATGTCCCATCCCCATTTAGCCTCCCTAACCTTACTATAAAATATCTCTGTCTCAACACCATACCTTTCAGAGAAAAACAGTACATGTTCCACCGTTTCCAACACCATGCACCCCCCAGACAAACCCGTATCATGTTTCAACACTAATCTCAATATGTCATTCAAACCTGAGTGACCATACCTCAACTCATACTCCAAACCACCTCCTCTCTCCTACACCCTACCATTCTAATCTCCTCCTTCACTGACCTGTGCAAATTATGGAAAAACCTGCTATTCCCACCTGCACCCCACTCGCTCTCCCACACCTCAATCCCTGCAGCCCATATCAAAGACTTGACCTCCATGCGCACCTACGATACCCAAATGTCTACCTTAACCCTCCTCTCAGCACTCTTAGCCACCAAGTCAGCCCCGATATTACCAACCACTCCAACATGCGAGGGAACCCAGCAAAATCTCACATCCACCCCTTGTTGTTCAGAAGTGTCATAAAACCATAGACTGTATAGTACAGTACTTTGCTGCCCTTCTTGACACCAGGCCTTCCTAAATTCTTTGCCTCACTATGCGTGCAAATGCACTCACACCTCCCTGCTGCCATTCTTGAGCAAGCTCTGCACTGGTGGTGCCACGATCCCACAGCTGAATCAACTTTAGTAGACGGTCCTGGCGCTTGCTGGACTTGGGTGCCTTGATGCCTTCTTCACAACAATTGAACCTCACTTCTGGAAGTTATTGATGATCCGATAAATGATTGATTTAGGTGCAATCTTATTAGCAGCAATAGCCTTGCCTGCGAAGCCCTATTTGTGCAAAGCAATGATGAAGGCACATGTTTCCTTGCAGGTAACCATGGTTGACAGAGGAAGAACAATGATTTCAAGCACCACCCTCCTTTATAAGCTTCCAGTCTGTTATTCTATCTCAATCAGCATGACAGAGTAATCTTCAGCCTTGACCTCATCAACACTCTCACCTGTGTTGACGAGACAATCACTGACATGATGGCAGCTGGTCCTTTTGTGGCAGGGCTGAAATGCAGTGGAAATTTTTTGGGGGGGGTTAAGTTCATTTTCAAGGCAAAAAGGGACTTTGCAATTAATTGCAATTCATCTGATCAATCTTCATGACATTCTAGAGTATATGCAAATTGCCATCATCTACACTGAGGCAGCAGACTTTCTGAAAATTATTATTTTTGTCTAGTTAGTATTCTCAATACTTTTGACCACGACTGTAAGATGCATTAAGGGTTTGATGAAGTCACTAAGGCATAAAGGAAAAGGGAGAAGGTGAAGAGTCAACACATACAGTGGTCAGTCATTAGATCCAAGAGTAAACTTTAAAAGTAGTGAAGTAGTGAGGAATATTAATGCCCATGTATTTGCAATGGGATGTCAAACAAGTTCATATGAGTGTGATGGCAACTTCTCAGCCCTTTTCAAGCATGGGATTTACAGGAAGGTAAAAGACTAGTCATATGTGAACAACACCTGAGAGGCTGAAAAAACATAATAATCCGACAGGTTCTATGGGAGGCTCATGAAATCAATTAAATAGGTGGCTTCATTGGCAAACTACATGAATGGAATTAATATGTAAGGCCAAAAAAACTTTATATGTTTTATGTTATTTAATACTTATTTGTTAGACATAGACTATTTGATTATTTATTAAGCGTTAACATAAATGGAGAACTAATCATTTGTAATTTAGATGCCTAATAATTATGCACACTAATGGATGACAAATCTCAATTTTCTTTGTTAAAGATTACATTTGGATGCAAAATAAAGTTTTGGCTTCACTCATGGCATTATAAATGTTTTGTATTCACTATGAAATCATTATTTTCTGAACTATATGTTTAATTGCCAATTACTTGTACAATACAATAGCATACTATTTCACCGGCAGCATAGCATAATCTATTTCACCACTTTTTCGCCATTTAAGCTAACCAGGGTCAAGCATGGTTGGTCATTTAGGCTGCGTCAGGCAGCATGTATCACTTCTACAATGTATCGCTATTGAGGCATTGCAGGGGTGTAAATATACATTGTTGCTGGTTATTCAGCATCACTGCATATTTGCTAGGATATTATGCAATATTTATATTTGGGGCTAAGTACGGGGTGGACCAAAAATATCATTATAATGATTTTTTTAAACATTACTGTAAATATGTTCTCTAAATTCAATTACTGGTGCCTAAAGGATTACGTTTTGAATGAGCAGCTTAAAGAGCATTGGATGGCTTGGCAACATAATTAGAGGAACCATGTAAGCACGCTTCACCATCCCATAAGTGTCCAAGCAGTAATGGAGCTCCTGGGAAGGCAGGACCAGGTGTAAATAGACATACTGTATGTAATTGGGAGGGTTGAAAAATGGGTAATAAATAAATAATAAACAAACTATATATATATATATATATAAATACATATATATATATATATATATATATATATATATATACACACACATGCCATTTCCTGCTTCTAACACATGAACTTTGAGGACAAAATGAAGAAGCAGGAAAAATAGGCAAGTGTAAGGATTTGAGCAACCTTGACAAGTGCCAAATTGTGATGGCTAGACGACTGGGTCAGAGCATCTCCAAAACTGAAGCTCTTGTGGGGTGTTCCTTGGTTTGCAGTGGTCAGTACTTATCAAAAGTGGTCCAAGGAAGGAAAAGCGGTGAACTGGCAACAGGGTAATTGGTAGCCAAGGTTTATTGATGCACATGGGGAGCGAAGGCTGTCCCTTGTGGTCCGATCCAACAGATGAGCTACTGTAGCTCAAATTGCTGAAAAAGTTAATGATGGTTCTGATAGAAAGATGTCAGAACACAGTGCATCACAGTTTGTTGCATATGGGGCTGCTGTTTTGGCAGCAAACGGGGAACCTATACAATATTAAACAGGTGGTCATAATGTTAAGCTGATCGGTGTAGATAGAGCGAGGAAAGAATCTCCTAGAGTGGCATATTGCGTATCCAACCTTGGACAGATATGTCCCCACATGCCTCCTCCATTGCCTGAAGAAGTAAAATGCGGTCATGGGCCCGATGATCATACACAAAAAAGTCAATGCCTTTCCACTCTGTAGAAGATTTGAAAATAGTGTGTGCAGTATAGTACAGATGTTTGACAGGTTGTTGTAATACAGTACTGTTGCCATCCACTCCTACAATGCAGTGCATTAAACGTGTGGCTTAGAGCATCAAATGTTTACGTAATACAGTACTACACTCACCTAAAGGATTAATAGGAACACCATACTAATACTTGGTTTGACCCCCTTTCGCCTTCAGAACTGCCTTAATTCTACGTGGCATTGATTAAACAAGATGCTGAAAGCATTCTTTAGAAATGTTGGCCCATATTGATTGGATAGCATCTTGCAGTTGATGGAGATTTGTGGCATGCACATCCAGGGCACAAAGCTCCCACTCCACCACATCCCAAAGATGCTCTATTGGGTTGAGATCTGGTGACTGTGGGGGCCATTTTAGTACAGTGAACTCATTGTCATGTTCAAGAAACCAATTTGAAATGATTCAAGCTTTGTGACATGGTGCATTATCCTGCTGGAAGTAGCCTTCAGATGGGTACATGGTGGCCATTAAGGGATGGACATGGTCAGAAACAATGTTCAGGTAGGCTGTGGCATTTAAACGATGCCCAATTGGCACTAAAATGCCTAAAGTGTGCCAAGAAAACATCCCCCAAACCATTACACCACCACCACCCGCCTGTACAGTGGTAACAAGGCATGATGGATCCATGTTCTCATTCTGTTAACGCCAAATTCTGACTCTACCATCTGAATGTCTCAACAGAAATCGAGACTCCCCGGTGGGGGCTTCTGCTGTTGTAGCCCACCCGCCTCAAGGTTGTGTGTGTTGTGGCTTCACAAATGCTTTGCTGCATACCTCGGTTGTAACGATTGTTTATTTCAGTCAAAGTTGCTCTTCTATCAGCTTGAAGCAGTCGGCCCATTCTCCTCTGACCTCTAGCATCAACAAGGCATTTTCGCCTACAGGACTGCCGCATACTGGATGTTTTTCCCTTTTCACACCATTCTTTGTAAACCCTAGAAATGGTTGTGCGTGAAAATCCCAGTAACTGAGCAGATTGTGAAATACTCAGACCGGCCCGTCTGGCACCAACAACCATGCCACGCTCAAAATTGCTTAAATCACCTTTCTTTCCCATTCTGTCATTCAGTTTGAAGTTCAGGAGATTATCTTGACCAGGACCACACCCCTAAATGCATTGAAACAACTGCCATGTGATTGGTTGAGTAGATCATTGCATTAAGTAGAAATTTAACAGGTATTCCTAATAATCCTTTAGGTGAGTGTAAGTTATTATTTAAGTGGTTATCATATTTTCCCCAATGTCTTAATTTTAACTTTTAACAGCCTATATGTTAACAATATGTGTGTATCGCTGCATAAAAAGATAAATTACATAGAGTGGGCCCCAATATTACAAGCACCCCTGACTGGCAAGGCACAAACAATACTGTAAAATTATAAACAATACAATAATAGAGAATTCAAAATACCAACATGTAAGAACTACTGTACTTTATTAATGTGTCAATGGAACCAATCAAAATCATTCATTGATTAAATTAAATATCAATGTCCTCCAAATCAAGGTTTCACAATCAATGGCACCTTTAGAGATTATTATAAATAACATTGACCAAAATTCAACCAGGAATTAAATTCCACTTATTTAAATTAATCTAAGTCTTAAGGAACTATACTGAGCCAGTCACTTCCTGTTCCACTATAAAAATGAGGTAACATGCATACAATATCCCTTTGTCATCCAACACCATGAAGAAAACAAAAGAACTGGCAGTTCAAAAGAGACAGATGGCCGAAGACCATTATAAATCTGGTAATGGCTACAAGAAGAACCACAAATGATTGAATAGACCAAGGCGCACTCTCAGGGCAATTATTTAAAAATTAAAAAGATATGGAACAGTTGAAAACCTCACGGGTAGAGGAAGCATATGCATTTTGCCCCCGAGGATATGGAGGAGAAAATATGAAGGAGACAAGTAACAAAATCCCAGAGAATCACTGTGAAAGAATCACTGGCCTTGGTGGCATCTTGGGTTCACCAGGTTTCAAAAAGCACCATCAGACACCACCTCCAACCATGGCACCTGTGGGCTGAGTTGAAGAGGGCAGTTGATAAGTGCAAACCCATGTATGTGAAGGATATTGAAAGGATCTGCATAGAGGAAGGGTCCAAAATCCATTCATGTGTTCCTTAACCTTGTCAAACATTACAGGAAGAGACACCATGCTGTTGTCCTTGCCAGATGTGGTTGCACTAAGTATTGAATAAAGAGTGAAAAATAATTATGGAACCTTGATTTTGGTTAAATTTATTTTGTGTTAATGGTTTTGATTGGTTTCATTGCAACATTAATAAAGCAGTGTTTCTTAAATGTTGGTATTTTGAGTTTCTCTATAATTATATTGTTTATGTTTTTAAATTATTGTTTGTGCATTGCCAGTCAGGGGTGCCAGTAATTTTGGAGCCCACTGTATCATACATCTAGCATTTAACCATGAACGTTTATTTTTAAAGCAAATTTTCATAACTCAGAAGTGTTATTATTGCTGCCAAATTTGTATATGTTGCCAGGAAGCCGCTAATCTATGCCTAAATGTCCTGAAAACCAACAAGCTTGCTGAACACCCTAGGTGCTGTCATGAGGACATTATCGAGTCAGAATCTGAATCGATTTCTTAGGCTAATTATATTTCTTGTCAAATATTTTGCAATTGACGTGTGTAAAGCTAGGTTAAGTTTAGGAGAATTATAGTTTATTTAGGAAATGGAATAGACATTGACGTTCAGTCAAAGAACACATGAAATAAACTGTTCAAATATATTTGATCAATTAACTAATATTCATACATGTATACGAAAACATCTGCATCGCACACAACAGTCAATAAATGAAAAACATAAATGCATTTCAAAATGGAATCTTTAGCACCATGATATGGTTGCATAACCTTCATACCCCAAGGAGAAGGTGCAGTGAAGGAGGTGACGCTAAAAGAAGTCACACTCTTATCAAAATACATGTTATACACACACCAACTGTACAGTTATGACCATGATCAGCACAATGTAATGTGGTCGTCTGTGAACAATTTCATGGAAATAGAATGAACAGATTTAACAAACAAGGAACTTGAATGGGGACTAATGTTCTATTTATAACTTTGCATTTAATCCAATCTGTAAGGCAAAATCCTAAATAGTTTAACTGCATAAAAGTAAAACTTGAAACATGCCCATCAAACTGGTTCCGGTGACTTTTAACTGCGATGTTGGGCTGCTCCCTGTGTTAATGCTCTCAGAGAAACATCTTCTCCTTGCTGTGTCCAAAGCGAGTGTTGAGTTCTTGGGATTTCTTCAGCAAGCGTTGCTTCTGAGCCTCATCAAACTTGTTAACCTGCAGGTCAGTGTCACGGTCAAACGCCCGTCTTTCCACAGGCTTCGCCCCCTCCTCCGCTTTCCTCTTCTTCATTTTCTTCTCGTGGAGGCTGATGAGTGACTCGCCACGCTTGGTTTCCTACCAGATAAGAGATGAATTGTTAGTGTTTTAGACTAGAAATAATAAAAAATGGATTATGGGGAAATAAGTAAACTGTATCACCACTTACATTGTACTTTGACACTTTCTCAGCCAGCTGCAACTCTTTATAAGACAATTGAGGGACAGGGTCTTTTTCATCGTCTTTCTTCCCCTCCAGACGTTCCTGGTGACAAAGAGAAAGAGCAGAGGAGGGACAGAAAGGACATGACTGTTAGAGAAGTTGTTCCTGTTCTGAGGATGCAGATGTCAACGAATTAGGACCGGTGTTCCATACCCTTAGTCTTTTAGGTAACCAGAAGTCTGTAATAAATCAATTTCACTGTTTCATACCATGAGCTTGCGTTCTCTGTCAGCGGGGGTGTCAGTCCAGAGGGATCGGTCCTTGCTTTCTGGTCCAGCTCTCTTCTTGAAGGTCCGGGCCCCTAGGCCAATGTGTTGCAGTGTGGGGGGAAGCTCTGTCATCCACGTCTCTCTCACCACCTCCTCTGGACCATCCTGGCCATCAACCAACAAGACAATGCTGTCAACACCCATCATGACACTGACTTAATTTCTCCACAGATCACCACAGACACACAACCTATAACACACTCCTCAACTACGATTTTAGTCAGGGTACCCCCTGGTGGTGCATTTCAGAGCAGTCAACAGACAGTTGATAAATGTCTAAAATGTTACGTTTATTCCCAACAATCGGTCCTTCATCTTCTGAGCTCTACGTTCAATATCCAGAGCTACAGAGTCCTGGATGGCAGCTGGTGCGGGCATGGGCCCGATGACCTCTTCGTCACTGCTTGATGGGTCTGCTGTATAGCCTGGCGGCAGGGCTGGACCAGGGAAATCATCTTCATCATCATCATCATCATGTTCATCATCATCAGCTGATGGTTTGCGAAAGCCTGGGGGTAGGGCTGGGCCCAGAACAGCTGGCCTAGGGAGGAGGAAAAAATAAAATACATTAATAAAATATGTTAACAAGCAGTTAATCACTACTAAACATAAACCAAGGACAGAGTTGTTTAAGCATGGCGAACTACCGGTAACTGTGTTGTTGTCTAAATCACCTTTCTGGTGAAGCTTGTGGCTTGGAGAACCCAGGAGGCAGAGCTGGCCCAAAGAAGCCATCTTCATCATCTGCAGTTTCTCTAGCTGTCTCTTCCACCCTGCGCTGTTTTCTGCAGAATAAACCAATTATGAACTTTTATCTTGATATGTCTGTCAATGTTGCTCCTTGAGATATTGAGGTTTTACACTGAATAACCTGGGCGTTTGATATGTAGTGAGTCTGAAATAAGTTACTCTGTGGTGGGTCCATCCCTGTTCGCCCCATGTCTGCTGCTCGTCTTGTCTCGTCTCTTAAACACCACCTCCTCCTCCGGCCCAAAGTCATCCTCGGAGCTTGAGAGCAATTCCGGTTTGTACCCCGGAGGCAGCGCAGGACCTGCGACTGTTGAGTGAATTGACAAGACAAGCCAACTTATGTATAAAGCATATTTTTAAACAACCAATGCTGAACAAAGTTCTGTACAGTTATCAAATAAAGCATACGCCAATAAAAATAAACAAGAAACGAACCAGACAGATGCACGAGCGCCAAAGACTAAAAATATGTTTTTAAGAATTAGATGACTTGTTGGTGGGGGCTGATCTGATAATTTTTTTAATTTACTTCATTTTTTCACAGTCTAGGGGCCACAACTGAAAAGGCAGGTTCACCTTTTGTTTTCATTCGAGACTGTGGAATGGCTCAAAGGAACTGGTTAAGATGATAAGGGGCCTGGAAGTGTGATACAATCATAGATTGTATAATGGATACAATGTAAGGAGATCCGAAATATACAGTGGAGCTAATGCATGTAATGCTTTAAAAACAAGTAACAACACCTTAAAATCAATTCTATATTAGACTGGTAACCAATGAAGAGAGGCCAATATCGGGGAGAAATTATCCCTCTTCTTGGTACCAGTCAACAATCTAGCAGCCGCATTCTGGACAAGCTGCAAGTAACATTAGTAAGATAACAGGCAGAATTTCCATTAATTATAGAGCAACAATGCAGCAAGTTAGGCCGTGAATATTCCATTATAATAATGGTACAGTTTACGCTGTAACAAACTGACGTGGACGAAGCATCATGTGCATGCACCCACACTACTACTAGCTAAGTACTACAGTTACCCACATCCGTCTTCTTCATCTGAATCGTCATTACTACTCTTGCTGAACGACGGAGGTAATGCGGGTCCTATTAAATCATTGTCTGACATGATTTAATCTGATCAATTCAATTTATGGTGTAGATATAAGCACCTCGATACGAATGGAAAACAAGAAAAAACTAAATAACCAATCTGACCTCTACCATCGGAAGTAAACAACATCGACATCCAATGAAGAAGGGGCTACCATTGGTCACATGATAGGATACACGAGTAGGAAACGATGTAGCGTCGTACTGGTTGTTTTACTTACTAGCGTTTAACATGGTTTGAAGAAGAAAGAAATTTTCGGAACCAACTAATATAATGGGAAAGAAAGATAGGGGGGATCGAGGTGAGTATCTAGGTAGCAAGATAGGCTACACAGTAGCTAATAACTGTTGAGTCAGGACTGTGATTACAATAGCATGATGCATGGGAGACGTGCAGACCTACCGAACTGTAATAGTTAGTGACTGTAAGATAAAGTATTAATATTTTAGTGTAGTAGATAATAGCAAAACATAGGCTGTAACTTTAAGATGCTGCGTAGACCTCTGACTATCACCCACTATGTGAGCAATTTTTGAAAATGTGTATTTTCGACTCTTAAAAAAGATTAGTGATGATACTTGCTGCACTTGGAGTCCCAGTTTTAATACTCAGCCATCAAATATTGCTTTCTGACACCACTCCTGGCTGTACTGTTGTTCTCTAGAGAGGAAGTCATCAAAGAAGCGTGTGTACGATGAAGAAGAGGATGATGATGAGGTGCTGGGCAGTGAGTCTCAGGAGGCCATCCCAGCTGCGGCTGGTAAAACAGTTGATGAATCAGCCATCAAGCTGGACGAGTACGGAGCTAAAGATTACAGACTCCAGATGTTGCTGAAGAATGACCATGGATCTCGACCTCTCTGGGTGGTAAGATTCACATATTACCATACCAACTCAAATCTACTGACAGATCATGTTACCATGCCAACTCAGATATACTGACAGATCACATGTTACCATGCCAACACAGATGTACTTACAGATCACATTACCATGCCAACTCAGATACAGCTGTGCTCATAATTTTGCATACCCTGGCTGAAATTGTGATATTTCTGCATTGATTTTGACAATATGACTTCATGCAAACAATCTGTATGTAATGTAAGGATAGTGATCCTATGAAGCAATTAATTATCACAGTTGTTTGGCGCCTTTGTAAACCATACTGAAACAGTAATCATCCAAATGGCCCTTATCAAAAGTTTACATACCCTTGAATGTTTGACCTTGTTACAGACACATAAGGTGACATACGGGTTAAAATTGCAATTAAAGGTTTATTTCCCACACCTGTGTCATTCTAAATAGAAATTAGTGTATGTGTATAAATAGTCAATGAGTTTGTTAGCTCTCACATTGATGCACTGAGCAGGCTAGATACTGAGCTATGAAGAGCAGAAACGTACTGTCCAAAGACCTGCGTAATAAGGTACTGGAACTGCATAAAGTTGGAAAAGGATATACAAAGATATCCAAAGCCTTTCAAATGCCAGTCAGTATACTGTTCAATCACTTATTAAGAAGTGGAAGATTCAGGGCTCTTTTGATACCAAGCCAAGGTCAGGTAGACCAAGAAAGATTTCGGCCAAAACTGCCAGAAGAATTTCTCGGAATACAAAGAAAAACCCACAGGTAACCTCGGGAGACACACAGTCTGCTCTGGAAAAAGACAGTGTGGTAGTTTCAAAGAGCACAAAATACGACAATACTTGAACAAAAATGAGCTGCATGGTCAAGTTGCCAGAACAAAACCTATACTGTACTTTAGGCACACTTTACTGTACTATAATGGAGTGACAAGACCAATATAGAGCTTTTTGGTCACAAAAATAAGCGCTATGTTTGAAGAAGGGTTAAACAAGGCCTATAGTGAACAGAATTCCATCCCCACTGTGAAGCATGGTGGTGGCTCACTGGTGGCTCATATTAGGATCAAACATCTGTATATACCACATCTATTAGGATCAAACATCGGTATATACCACATCAATTAGGATCAAACATCTGTAGAGACACATCTGTTAGGATTGAACAACTGTAGATACCACATCAATTAGGATCGAACATCACATCTCTAGATACCACATCTACAAATTAGAATTGAACATCTGTAGATAGATATATATCACATCTATTTGGATCAAACATCTGTACTTCTCACATTTACTTTCCTTTGCCTTCCTCTCTCCCACCAACCCTCCTTTCTTGCCCCCCCCTTATTTTACTTCACTTGTCAATTTATCCCCCTTTCTGTTCCTCAGGCTCCAGATGGACACATCTTCCTGGAAGCCTTTTCACCAGTCTATAAATATGCCCAGGACTTCCTAGTTGCTATAGCAGAGCCTGTGTGTCGCCCGATCCACGTCCATGAGTACAAGCTGACAGCCTACTCCCTCTATGCTGCTGTGAGCGTGGGCTTACAGACCTCCGATATAGTGGAGTACCTGCAGAAACTCAGCAAGACATCAGTGCCAGAGGGCATTGTGCAGTTCATTAAGGTCAGTTGGTAGAGCATTGTGCAGTTCATTAAGGTCAGTTGGTAGAGCATTGTGCAGTTCATTAAGGTCAGTTGGTAGAGCATTGTGCAGTTTATTAAGGTCAGTTGGTAGAGCATTGTGCAGTTCATTAAGGTCAGTTGGTAGAGCATTGTGCAGTTCATTAAGGTCAGTTGGTAGAGCATTGTGCAGTTTATTAACGTCAGTTGGTAGAGCATTGTGCAGTTCATTGAGGTCAGTTGGTAGATTATCCTGCAGATCATTAAGGTCAGTTGGTAGAGCATTGTGCAGTTCATTGAGGTCAGTTGGTAGATTATCCTGCAGATCATTAAGGTCAGTTGGTAGAGCATTGTGCAGTTCATTGAGGTCAGTTGGTAGATTATCCTGCAGATCATTAAGGTCAGTTGGTAGAGCATTGTGCAGTTCATTAAGGTCAGTAGTTAGAGCATGGTTCTACTGTGAACGTTAGTGGTTTGAATTGGGATTTCAGTGTGACAGAATCCAGTATCGGCTAATATATTGTGGGCCCACATGGGGTGGCTGGTTTGGTGTTGTGTTAGTGTGGGGTATTTTGATGAACTTTTAAAGTGTATCGTCTTCTGTTTCAGCTGTGTACAGTGAGCTATGGGAAAGTGAAACTGGTGCTGAAACACAACAGGTATGACAGACTACACATCAGAACACAGTATGCTTTAGACCTTCCAAGACAAGGAGATATAGAACATAAGTCTTCATAGGTTCTATGATATGGAGATGATGAACATCTGTATTCACTGCTTGGAATCATATTAGCTGTGTGTGTGTCACTAAGGTATTTGTGTCACTAAGGTGTGACTGTGTGTCAGGTACTTTGTGGAGAGTGCGTTTCCAGAGGTGATCCAGCGCCTGCTTCAGGACACTGTGATTAGAGAGTGCCGTCTACGGACAGCAGAGGGTGCCGATACTGAACTCATCACGGAAGTCATTCACAGCAAGTCAGCGGTATGACTCTCGCTCTCTCGCTCTCTCGCTCGCACACACACACACACACACACACACACACACACACAAACACACACACAAAGCCTGGACTATACGAATGGGTACAGAAACTATTTTTGTGGGGTGGCAGTGTAGCCTATTCGCAAGACAGAAGTGCATCGATTGAAACAATAGTTCATCCAGTATTTGCCTCTAAACAGTTTATTGGCTAATGATCTTCCTTTTCAGTTGCCTATATGGAGAACAACATTAAGCATATAAGCTAAAATGCTACTTTGATTGAATGTTTTACGTCACTCCAGTTCTTATCACTATGTTCATCTGCAGCTATAGATAAAGACTATAATGACATCTCACTGTTAAAAAAAACGTGTTGTTACTGTATATTTGAACTGCACAGCTACTGAAGTGTCAGCGCTGTGACAATAGATGCATTCCTATACTAAAGGTCAGTGGGTCTAATCCCCTTAGCTAAAATGCTAAAAACCATGTTCTCTATCACTGGTATGGTACTATAATGTTTTATAATAATGCCTTTACTACAATAATGGTACAGTAAAATAATTGGTATATTAATGTCTGTACTATAATAATGGTGTGGTACTATTACCTGAATATTTATTAGCTACTGGTATTATAGTAATGGTACAGTAAAATAATCTTTATTAATGTCTGTACTACAATAATGGTACAGTAATATAATCGGGGTAGTAATATAATAATGGTACGTTACTGTAATTTGTATATTAGAGCATACTGCTTGTATGTGACAAATAAAGTAACTTTACCTTATTAGTGCCTGTACTATAATATTGTTATGGTACTATGTGTATATTAGTACCTGTACTATAATAATGGTACGGTACAATAATCTTTAATAGTGCCTGTACTATTACATTGGTATGGACTATAGTCTGTATATTAGTGCTTGTAATATAATGGTACAGTACTGCAGTATTTATATTAGTGCATGTACTATAATAATGGTACAGTACTATAATCAGTGTATTAGTGCCTGTACTATAATAGTGGTACAGTACTATAATCTGTGTATTAGTGCCTGTACTATAATAATGGTACAGTACTATCGTCTGTACAGTATATTGGTGCTTGTAGTATGGTAATGATACAGTACTATAATCTGAACAGTATATTGGTGCTTGTAGTATAGTAATGATACAGTACTATAATCTGTGTATCAGTGCCTGTACTATAATAATGGTAGAGTATTATAATCTGTACAGTATATTGGTGATTGTAGTATAGTAATGATACGGTACTATAATCTGTACAGTATATTGGTGCTTGTAGTATAGTAATGATACGGTACTATAATCTGTACAGTATATTGGTGCCTATAGTATAGTAATGATACAGTACTATAATCTGTACAGTATATTGGTGCTTGTAGTATAGTAATGATACAGTCCTATAATTTGTACAGTATATTGGTGCTTGTAGTATAGTAATGATACGGTACTATAATCTGTACACTATATTGGTGCTTGTAGTATAGTAATGATACAGTACTATAATCTGTATAGTATATTGGTGCTTGTAGTATAGTAATGATACGGTACTATAATCTGTACAGTATATTGGTGCTTGTAGTATAGTAATGATACGGTACTATAATCTGTGTATCAGTGCCTGTACTATAATAATGGTAGAGTATTATAATCTGTACAGTATATTGGTGCTTGTAGTATAGTAATGATACAGTACTATAATCTGCACAGTATATTGGTGCTTGTAGTATAGTAATGATACGGTACTATAATCTGTACAGTATATTGATCCTTGTAGTATAGGAATGATACAGTACTGTGTATAGTATATTGGTGCTTGTAGTATAGTAATGATAGTGTACTATAATCTGTACAGTATATTGGTGCTTGTGTTATAATAATGATACAGTACTGTGCTGGCAGATCTCCAAGTCTCTGCAGGATAAGGGAGCAGGGGCCTCTACGTCAGGGGGTCCCGAAGGCCAGGCGGCCCCTCAGGTCCCAGAGGACATCTTCAGCTACTACGAACAGATGGACAAGGAGGAAGAGGAGGAGGAAGAGACGCAGACGGTGTCATTTGAGATAAGACAGGTAAGAATACAACACTAGATAGAATAACTTTGATATTTTAATCAAAACCGTTCAACCCTGAAATGGTACAGTATTTTCTTGTATTTAAACTTCGTCATGCCTTTCAGGTCATTCTGTTTTTGGCACTCACATTTCCTGCTATCCCTCCATTCTTCATCCACCTTGCCCACTAATCTTGTCCTCCATCATTTCACCTCCTCCCTCCATCCTTGCATCTTTCCCTCCCTTTTCTCTCTGTCCTTCAGGAGATGATTGAGGAGCTGCAGAAGCGTTGTATCAACATGGAGTATCCTCTGCTGGCTGAGTATGATTTTCGGAATGACACTGTGAACCCCGACATCAACATGGACCTGAAGCCCACAGCCGTGCTCCGGCCGTACCAGGAAAAGAGCCTCCGCAAAATGTTCGGCAATGGCCGCGCACGTTCTGGAGTTATCGTACTACCCTGTGGTGAGAGACTGGGGTAGCTTGAGATCCTGGAAATAGGGAAGAGCCAATTTTCGGTGACAGTCAAAGAACAGTTTAGGTAGAATGTTGTATTACAGCAAGGTGTCCATCACACGATATGTGTTGTTACACGATGTGTGTTGTTACACGATGTGTGTTGTTACACGATGTGTTTTGGATTCAAGCCCTCTCTCCCCTCATCTTGCACGCTCTTTCACTCCCTCTCTTCTTGTTTCTCATCTGTCCTCCCCCAGGTGCTGGAAAATCTCTAGTGGGTGTAACGGCAGCCTGTACGGTCCGGAAGCGATGCCTGGTCCTGGGGAACTCCTCCGTGTCTGTGGAGCAATGGAAGGCCCAGTTCAAGATGTGGTCCACCATCGATGACTCCCAGATCTGCCGCTTCACCTCCGACGCCAAGGACAAGGTGGGGGAGTAAGGGCAACCCCACTGAGCTTCAGCCTGTAGGGTTTAGTAATCCTTTCAATACCAGAAGGTTATACGACTCTTTCACTGTGTCTTTTTAAATTGTCTTGTCTTGATAATATTTTTTTATGGTAAATTGTGTTGAATTTGTAGCCGATCGGCTGCTCAGTGGCCATCAGTACCTACAGCATGCTGGGCCACACCACTAAAAGGTCCTGGGAGGCAGAAAGGGTGATGGAGTGGATGAGGAGCCAGGAGTGGGGACTGATTATCCTAGATGAGGTCCACACCATCCCTGGTGAGTCTGACTGTCTGGTGTTAAGAGGGGTTAAATAGAATGGGTCATGAAGTGGAGCATATCCTGGATGAGGTATGTTTGAAATCATTGATCTGAACCTTTTTCAAGTCAAATTGAAATCTTAGAGTTTTCAACAAAGTTTGTGTTTTTTTTTGCCTGAAAATATTTTTGTTGTATAAAGGTTGTTGATGTTAAAGAGGAACACTGACAAAATTCTATAATTTGTCTATGTTCCTATATCGTTTGAAGTACTTAGAACGAATGTCTCCCTCCTCAGTCAGCTCACTCAGGGAGAACATAGCGCGAGTGCTATGTCAACTGGAGACATAGGGTCTGTGCAGATGAACAACATTTTTTCTTTCAGAAAAAAAACACAAAATCTTGATGCCCAACTGCTTTTGGTACATAAAATATACATTTTGTAAAATGAAATTCAGTTGCATTGTTTAAAACATATATTTTCCTACCTATCTGCTGTCGAAGTAGCTTGCACTCTACTTCCTGCTTTCAGTCGGTTAAGAGGACTCGTTCAACTGTTTAACTTGTAAAAGCAGAAATGCGTACTTATCTTTAAAAATTCACACTTTGCTCTGTCAATAATATATTCTATTTTCGGGAGGATATCAGATTAAGAATATATCATTATAGACAGATGGTATGTTGTGTTTAGAATTTATGGAAGTATGGATTTAAAAGAAGACTACATTTTTTGACATCTTGAACATGCTGTTTCACTAGCACTGGGCTGGAAAGAAGCATGTGATCCGATTTTTCTTTCAGATTGGCATAGAAGTCAGAAAAGGTATGTTTGAAACAACACCACTGATATTAATCAAACAAAATTTATATTTTATGTAGGCCTACCAAATGCTAATGGGCTTCCAGATTTTGGGGTTTTCTTTGTGAAAGAAAATTCATTTTTCACACCAATTATAGTTATTTCAAAAAGTTGTGTCAAATGCATTAATCTAGCTCTACCCTGTAGTCTACCCTTAATCTAGCTCTACCCTGTAGTCTACCCTTAATCTAGCTCTACCCTGTAGTCTACCCTTAATCTAGCTCTACCCTGTAGTCTACCCTTAATCTAGCTCTACCCTGTTCTTCCTGAATGAGAGAGCTGACTGATGAGAGAGAGCTTCAAATAAATACTTCAAACGACTTAAGAACATAAACAAATTATACAAATTCATCTGAGTTCCCCTTTGATTATTTAGCCATTTAGATGTTCTCTCTGTATTTAGCCAAGATGTTCCGTCGTGTCCTGACCATTGTTCAGGCCCACTGTAAACTCGGGCTGACCGCCACGCTGGTCAGAGAGGATGACAAGATTGTAGATCTCAACTTCCTAATCGGGCCGAAACTGTTTGAGGCAAACTGGATGGAGCTTCAGAACAATGGATACATCGCTAAGGTCCAGTGTGCTGAGGTTAGTCATGGTTACATAGATCTACTGTGCTAAGGTTAGTCATGATTACTAAGGTCCACTATGCTGGGGTTAGTCCTGATTACTAAGGTCCACTGTGCTGGGGTTAGTCCTGATTACTAAAGTCCACTGTGCTGGGGTTAGTCCTGATTACTAAGGTCCACTTTGCTGAAGTTAGTCCTGATTACTAAGGTCCACTTTGCTGAGGTTAGTCCTTATTACTAAGGTCCACTGTGCTGAGGTTAGTCTTGATTACTAAGGTCCATTTTAGTTTAGACTGTATACATTGCTATGGTCTTGACTTTTTTGAGTTAAACGTATATAAGTCAGCCTTTTTGCTGCGTTCATGTTACTGTGACGCTGATTACGTTCTTTCAGCAACACTATATTATGCTTGCAACACAAACTCGGATTTCTTTTTTCAAAATAATAGCGCTCATTTTTTCAAAATAATAGCGCTCATTCCAATGCATGAAATGATCGCTGTTACAACGATTATTCCATGCATTGGAATGAGCGCTGTTATTTTGAGAGAACAAATCTGTGTTTGTGTTGCTAGCATAATATAGTGTTGCTGAAAAAACGTAATCAGCACCAAGGTAACATGAACGCAGCGGAAAGGATGTAAGTGCATAGAATCAACTTGAATCATTATGTACAGTTACACATACTGTACTCAGAATCAACTTTATTTGTTATGTACAGTTACCGGTACATATACTCTACTCAGAATCAACTTTATTTGTTATGTATATTTACATGTATACATGGGTTTGAGGCATGTATGAATTTGAATCAACCCGAACATACATTCACTGGCCATTTCATTAGGTACTTCTTGCTAGGTCGAACCCACTTTTGCCTTCAGAATTGCCTTAATACTTCGTGACATATATTCAACAAGGTGCTTGAAACATTCCTTAGGTATTTTGGCCCCTTAATAAACATTATTCCATGATGTGAATCTCCTGTTCCACCACATCCCAAAGTGCTCAATTGTATTGAGATCTGCTGAATATGGAGGCCATTTGAGTACAGTGAACTCATTGTCATGTTCTAGAAACCAGTTTGAGATGATGTGAGCTTTGTGTGGTAGTGAACCCAATGCTGCTAGGTTATTTAAACTCACATGATATTGGATACAGAGATCCCCTTGATCTCACACCAGTAGGATTAGGTTCTATTTTAAAGTGCTTAGTGGACAGAGCCCAGGATTATGCTTGTCCCCATGGTAATCCTATAGGTTCTCTCTTCCCCCCTTAACCTGCTCACCCTGTAGGCCAATGTTTTTTATTCTAAAATAATTCAAATGAAAATATATGCATGGGCAGCAGGTAGCCTAGTGGTTGGTGTTGGGCATATAAACAAAAGGTTGTAGGTTTGAGTCCCAATGAAAATTAATAGTTTAAGTTACTGTCTGGTAAATTACAAAAATTTACCTGAAACCTTTTCAGTCATAAAGGTGGCATAGTAACAAGAGACTTAGTCCCCTCATGGTCTCTCCTAACCTGTTAAGAGTGGCAGCAGAAAAGAAACTAATATTGGAATCATAAGAACATTTAAATGTAGAAATGAACAGCTCTGGTTAGCACACAGAAATATAGAGGAGAATTATAGGGTTAAAGCCCTGCGATAGGTGCCCTGTACAGCGGACATACACAGGAGGTGGGCTTTGGCCCTACGGGCCATTCTGCCTCATAATACATTAATTGTAGCTGGACGTCTGCACTATGGGCCACTCTGCGTCATGCTACAGTAACAGGCTTGTGTCCTATGGGTCCTGTTTTAGTTCAGACAACGCTGCTTGTGTTTTTCAGGTGTGGTGCCCAATGTCCCCAGAGTTCTACCGGGAGTATGTGGCGATCAAGACCAAAAGACGCATCCTGCTTTACACAATGAACCCAAACAAGTTCCGAGCCTGTCAGTTCCTCATCAAGTTTCATGAGCGACGCAATGACAAGATCATGGTGTTCGCTGACAACGTGTTTGCTTTGAAGGAGTATGCTATACGCCTCAACAAGTAGGTGGACACACACTGCCTAAACACTACATAGTGGCCAAGAGTATTGTTACTCTTCCTCTTAAATTTAGAAAGTAGAAATTGACAAAAATATTAATTAATTTCACATACAATAAAACAGAATATTTGCTTTTGATTTATGATGTTACTTCAAATGGTAAAACAAATGAATGGCACAGATAAAAATATTTGGACCCTTATCCGAATATTTTGTTGCACAGCCTTTGGAGGCAATAATTGCAAACAAGCACTGTCTCTAACTCTTTAGATTTCTACACTTTTCGACGAATAGTTTGGCTCATTCTCTTTGAGCAGTTCTCTCAGGTTTGATGGGTGCCTTTTCCAAACTGCAAGTTTCAGGTCTTTCCATTGATGTTCCACGGGATTTAGATAAAGGCAACTTGAAAACCGTCTGTTTTCTTTTTTTTGTGATTTATTTCAAAATGTTCTCCCTTCCCAATTCTGTATAATCCTGACTTATCAGCAGCTCTACAGCTCCTTGGACAGATCTGTGGGATGACAAGGGGCGGGCACATGGTCCATCACTCTGGGCAGCACTATGCCAATTTTGCGCTGCCTCGTGCAGGAGGTCCAGGGAAAGTCAGAGAACCCATGGTCAGGCTCAAATCCTTGACCATCATGAGGTAGACATGGAGTTGCGTTTTTTGTGTTTCTCTCTTAGAAGTGGGGTACCCCTTGGTCTTTTACCACTGAGTCCATTTACATTTAGACAGCGATGGATGGTGCGACTTGAAACTGTTGCACCTTGAGCTTGAAGTCTGGCTTGAAACTAGTTGATTTGGCCTTACCTAATGTTTTCATTATCTGTGGAGGAGGGATATGTTTGGATTTTTCATCATAATGGTGTCTTTCTTCAGTGGCTTTGACAGCTCTTTGACGATTAATAGCAACAGATTCCATATGAAAATGCTACACTTTAAATCTGGATATTTTGTCTGCTTATATGTAAATGAACTAATGAGGGAGTGACACACCTGGTTGTGGAACAGCTGAGCAGACAACTGTACAATTTACATTTGGCCCCTTATAAAGGGGAGACCACATATAAAACATGCTGTAATTCTAACACTGTTCACCCTATTTGTGAAAATACCCTCAAATTAACCCTGGAATGTCTGCACTTTGAGGTCATATTCATTGTTTAATTTCACCTCCTTTCGGAGGGACCGGAAATTTAACAATGAAAGAGAAGGGACGTCACTGCTTTTTAAAAAGCTGAGCCCAATGGGCTCTATGCAGAGCTCCACTACTTCCTGAACTTAAGGCAGCTCCTTTGTTTCCTGTCCTACATTATTGGACAAACTGATTAATCCACTTGTGTTTGACCATTGAGACACACGTGGATTAATCAGTTTGTCCAATAATGTAAGGCAGGAAATAAAAGAGCAGCCTTAAGTTCAGGAAGTAGTGGAGCTGTGCATAGTGCCTATTCTTGCGAAAGTGTATTAGCTCAGTATGGAGTTTGTAAATGCTGTGAAAATGTATCTGTACTATTATTTATAAGATTTTGTACTAAGCAATTCACAGAAAAATAAATGATCCTGCCAATTCCACCAAGTTTCCACCCCTCCCACCAAAACTCGTGATTGGTTGTAAAAAATGTTCGTCTGAAGAAAACTATTTCTCTACTTTCGATTGTGCAAATGCAAATTGCATTTTTACCAGACCTTGTGTTGTTACCCAAGATCTGGCCACATAAGACTAATATGCTGTGGGAGACAGCTGAAATAATAGTTACTTAGATCCAGAAATATTTGGACATTGACTAACTGTTTATTTTTCAGGATGTATATCTAGGAATACTTTTTTACATGTATATTTCAGGCTGTATATATAATACTGTAGACCTACCTACAGACAGTTGTGCTCATAAGTTTGCATATTGTGAAATTTCGGCATTGATTTTGACAGTATGACTCTTCATGCAAAACATCTGACTGTTATGTAAGGATAGTGCTCATATGAAATCATTCAATATCACACAGTAGTTTGGCACCTTTGTAAACCATACTGATAACAGAAATCACCCAAATGGCCCTGATCAAAAGTTTACATACCCTTGAATGTTTGGCCTTGTTACAGACACACAAGGTGACACACAGGTTAAAATGGCAATTAAAGGTTAATTTACCAAACCTATGTCATTTTAAATTACAATTAGTGTCTGTGTATAAATAATCTGTTTGTTAGCACTCATGTGGATGCACAGAGCAGGCTAGATACTGAGCCATGGGGAGCAAAATATATGTGTTGTTTGATTTCAAATAAGATTGTTTAGTAATACTACAAGCTAAAATACATAATCCTCTGCCAGCATGTATTATATTATAATTCCTGACCAATTACAGGTATTTATTTTTTATTGTGCGTTTTACTGCGGGATTTGTCTGCACTAAGAGTGCCATTAAAAAGTCTTAGGGCCCTATCTTACACCCAGCGCAATTGACTTTTTACACAAACACATGTATCATTCCTATCTTGCACCTGACACATATGGGACTTTTCCCTCTACAGACGCGCGTTGGTAAATTAGGGAATTAACTTGCGTTCATTGGGCGGTTCAGCGAAAAGACAAGGCGGGTTCCGGCACAAACGTTCCCTGGTGCTATCTTGCTCCCGAAAACAATTCCGCCACTCACCAGGAAAAACTTGGTTAAAAGTCAGTGGTGTGTTATTCATATGCTATTTTAAGGGCATATGCTTAACCATAATGTAGCATGTACACAACACGCATACACTTTGCTCCTCTCATCTACACAAATGCAGCAGTTCTTTATTATTGCAATACATATTTAGAAGGAAAAATATTACCACACGAGGGAAGTCATTGTGATGTCTGAAAATGTGAAAAAATAGATATACATCTAGTGTACACATTTACTCAAATTATTCAGAATGAATTATTTGCACTGATATACATCAAACTCAAGGGAACCCATTCAATCAACAAGTACACAAGTAATTTGCAATGCTAATAGTAAAATCACCCATGTATTTGTGAATTACTCTGGCTCAAGCCACAAATCATTTATGGCAAATTTGCCATGAGGAATCCCCCCTTGGATGAGTGGCTGTGAAGGGGACAACGGCTATCCGTTGAAGACATGGTTAATGATGATACAATTTATGATGGCAGCAAGAAATGCTGTTTAATCGAAAACACACACAAACACACAGTGTAGCCTAATTGAACGAACATTTGGCACACTGAAAATGCGGGTCAGGTGTTTGGATAGAACAGGTACACTACTCAAGTCGCAGCATTGTGGCTTTTTGGGGTTTACGCAACATTTCCATGAATCATGGATGTGTTGATGACATTAATTAGGAAATATTAGAGGCCTTCAGGAAACATGATGTTGAAATGCATGTGCCGTTGACACTTAACTTAAATGCCCAGAAATGCAGAACGGGAGAGGAAAGCTTATTTGACAGAATAGTATTTTTGGTCTAATGTTAGACTACATTGCAAAAATATTACCATGCATTCATAACCTCGTGATTCAGTGAGAGGGAGTCCAAAACATTGGAAAGTAGGCTATGTCTTGTGACATTTCTTTATTTTTACATTTTGTAAAAAGAAAAATCAATAGCAATCCGCCGTTATAATAGCAATCCGCCATGGAACAAGCGCGCCTGCTCTTAAAGGGAATGTGAGATGACGATCTGATTGGTTTATTGCACCTTACGCCCATACCACACCTATGACTAATGAAGCTACTTTAGACCTACCCATTTTAGATTTGCGTCGGGCGCAAGAATCATTTATCCCGCCGGTAAAATAGCAACAGCGCCCGGGACCCTCCCACTATGTCACTTGCGTTTCGCATTTGATACTTGCGTTTCAGATCGTTAAAGTAGGGCCCTTAATGTCAATAAACCTGCAGACACCTTGTGGCAGCAGCATTCGAAACTTCAATATATATATATATATGTATTTCAAGTCGTATATCTTGTTATTGATTTATTTACATGTATATTTCAGGCCATATATCTTGGTATTGATTTATTTACATGTATATTTCAGGCCGTATATCTTGGCATTGATTTATTTACATGTATATTTCAGGCCGTATATCTATGGCCCCACATCTCAGGGAGAGAGGATGCAGATCTTACAGAACTTCAAGCACAACCCCAAGATCAACACCATATTCATCTCCAAGGTAACCAGTTAGCCCATCCCTTAATATTTCAGGGGTGACCTGGGGTGTATGCAAAGACGGGGACATACTGTTTGAACAATAACACCCACACACCAAATCTTTTGTCAGCGCTGAATCACCAGAAGCTTATTGAATTTTGATTAAGGGTAGCGAAGAGGGAGGGGGAAATGGATGGTAATGGGAGCAACTGGTGGAAAGCCAATTCAAACTAGACCTGAATATGATTGGTTGATTGACGGAGAGATATACTTCCTATTTCATGGAGCAACATGTTCCCATCTCTTCTTTGGCATATTAAATTTAAATTCATGGAACTTTGCCATGATGTTTGCATGGTGCTGATCAATAAGCTATTCTTTAACTGGAATGTCTTCAGTGTTGTACAATAAACTTTGGTTCCATCGTTTTAAAATGACCTTGTTGTCACAAAAGGTAACTGCCAAGGTTGAGCATAACCTAGAAAGATAATATTATCTGTGAATTGTTTCACCTAGCTCACAACATGCCACCATGACTGCAATAGCCAAGCTTTTCTTCTTTATAAATAAATACTACTGTCCTTCAAAAGAGGAAATGAGCATAAAGAAAATGAATTCTCTCACAATAATCTTGTTCTTGATTATAAATTATAGGCCTATGACATTTCATCTTTATCAAGAATCTTGATTTGATGATTTATTTTATATTGTATGAACATAAAAAAGGTTTGATTACCTTGCTGACATGAACTACAATTTAATCAAGGGTAAAAAGCTTCAGTTAATATTTACATGTGTGGATACATATTAATTGGTTAGATCAGTATGATTTTATTGCAACAGGCACCGCCCTCAAGCTAGCTATTCTAGGCTTAGCGGGCATTGAGTTCTAGATTTCCATGTGTAGTTCAAATGCAGCTTCTCACACCCACACACACCCACATACAAACAATAACATACTCACATACGCATACTGTCTGTCTCTCCTGTAGGTTGGGGACACGTCCTTTGACCTGCCAGAAGCCAATGTCCTAATCCAGATCTCATCTCACGGTGGCTCCCGCAGACAGGAGGCACAGAGGCTAGGCAGGGTGCTGCGAGCCAAGAAAGGTGTGTGCGCGCATGTGTGTTTTGGTTTAACAGATCATTTTAGGACCCGAAGTCTTCACAAGGATAGTAATACTTTTGCCAGGCCCCATAAGGACAAAGTCAATTTCTGACTAAGGGGTTATGTTTAGGGCCAAGGCTACAATTAGGTTTAGGGTTTCAATTCAGGGTACTTTCAGGTTCAGGCATTCCAGGTTAGGTTTAGGGTTAAATTTAGGCATTGGAGGAAGGTTATGTTTAGGCATAAATGTTACGTAAGTTAGATTAACGTTAGGTTTAGTGTGAGGTTAAGGTTAGGTTTAGCTTAAGGTAAGGGTTAGGTTAAGGTTAGGATTAGGACCAAGTTTAAGGTTAGGTAACATGGGTTTCTATGTTTTCTGGTCCACACTAGCATAGCTGTACACGACTGTGTGTGTGCGTGTGTGCATCATCTGCACTGTAACTGTTGACTCTTAAGGTGGTTGTGATGTCTCTCTCTGCTTCCTACACAACAGGTATGGTGGCAGAGGAGTATAATGCCTACTTCTACTCCCTGGTATCCCAGGATACTCAGGAGATGGCCTACAGCACCAAGAGACAGCGCTTCCTGGTGGACCAGGGCTACAGCTTCAAGGTATAACATTTTGTAACATTTTTGTTATTTTACTGTTATTCAAACAGGTAGGTGGACTAAGAACCAATACTAATATGCAGCAACAACCTAGGAGCAAATTAGGTTTAACTGTCCTGCTCACAATCGGAATGACAAAGCTTTCACCTTGGACACCAGTCACATGCCTAACTACTAGGCCAGTTTTGCAGCACTACTATTACTAAGACTGTTTCTATTCCTAATACTATTTACCAATATTAATACCATGACTAATATTAATATTAATTATGATGACCAATATTAATGTTATTACCAAAGGTCATTACTAATACTAATATTTATATGAAATTGGTAACCATTTTCATACAGTAGTTTAGATTTACCTGGATTTCTGCATAAATTATCCTTAAAGGTTGATCTGATCTTTATCTAATTCACAACAAGAAAAACTATTTTATGTTTTCTTGTTCTCATTGTTTTAATTGAACACACAGTGTAAATGCAGTGCAGGTTGGAAAAAGTATGTATATAAACACTTGGATTTAAAAGCTGCTTAACCCTTCTTTGGTAGCAATAACCTGAACCAAATGTTTCCTGTAATTGCGGATCAGACCAACACAACAGGAGGAATTTTAGACCGTACATTTCTCTTTAACAAACTGTTTCAGTTCAGTAATATTTTTGGGATGTCAGGATTGAATTGCTCTCTCGAGTAGATGCCACCACATCTCAATCGGATTGAAGTCAGGACTCTGAATGGGCCAATCCAGAAGGCATATTTTCTTATTTTGAAGGCATTCTGTTGTTAATATTCTTTCTGTGCCTTAAGTTGTTTTAATGTTGAATCACCAAACTTCTATTGAGCCATTGGGACATTCACCTGCAAAATGTGTTGTTAAACCTGGGATTTCATAGTTCCGTTGATGATTGCAAGCTGACCAGGCCCCGAGGCAGCAGAGCAGCCCAAAACCATGATGCCCCCTCTACCATACTTTACAGTTGGGAGGAGGTTTTGACGTTAAGGAGCTGTGCCTCTCAACGCATTGAGAAGGTGTTTTTAGTGACTGTCATGTCGGAATCATGGCCAGCACAATGATTTTGGCGTGTTTAGGGGTCTGGAGTATTCCTTTAATCTTAGGTCTTTTGAGATTTAATTTGTCACAGTTTACACTCACTCTTTCACTTCTGTCCATTAGGCTTTACATATAACCTACTTTATTTTTAATCTGCATTGATAGGTATACAAGTATGGAGGACCAAGTCTGCCAAAATAAGAAATAAATAAATAAATGAATATATGTGTCAATAAAAATATTTATACATAAAAATATACATAAAAATATACAAATATAAAATTATACATTTATTAATCAATATTATTTCCCTATTTATTTATTTCTGTGATCATTTATTTCTGTATTTATTTATTTTTATATTAATTTATTT
>JACXGM010004097.1:0-39167 GCA_016801145.1 Umbra pygmaea | reverse complement strand
GTATTGTTTTGTAGTATACTTTTGTACTAGATTAGCAACAAACCAATTCTAACACTGCACACTCCAAACAGGAAATAAAGTTTGCCAGATACACAGGCACATGATCCAGCGTACTCTAATAACCCCAACGAGTGGCATTTTATCAGAATATAACATAGATCATCTGCTTAGAAATATAGGAAATATTGGTTAGGATAGATCACCACAATTAAATCTGCAAAATAAAAGTATATTACATTAATTATGAATTTATCTTCTCTTTGTTTGAAACAAATTGTAGCCTATACGATTAAAATACAATTTTCAATAATGTCTGACACATTAAAAAACCTCATACTTTTGGATAGTCGTTATGGAAAGCGGATACCAAAGTATAACGTTGGTGAGGCAAATGTCAGAAAATATCGAGGTGTGAGTTACAAGTTTTGTGGTATATCACCGTTCAGTGTCCAAATAGGTCACCAGAAAATAGTTTCAGATGTACAGTTCATTGCAGTCCTTAGAAAATTATACTATAGAATGGTCTGAGTGCCATGCCAAGGAGATTTATAACAGTCTATAGTTCACGAGGAGAACAATCATGATGCTGTTCTGTTGCCAATGTTGAGAAGTCAAACAGCCTATATCTAACATACCTGAACTGGAGATGTTTTGTAAGGAAGAATGGTCCAAAATACATCCAGAATCCAGACACTTATTTACAGGCTATAGGAAGGGTCTAGACTAGAGGCTGTTATTTCTGTTAAAGGAGGCTCAACTAAATATTGATGTGACATTTCTGTTAAGGTGTCCAAATGTATGCACCCATCAAATTTTACGATGTCCTTCAGTTATTTGATAGATCAAAATGAAATTGCTGATCCAAACACCTAATTATTTCTAAATGAAAATCATGTAAATTATCAGGGTTGCCTAAACTTATACATTCAACTGTAACAGTAAAATTTATAAAATTTAAATCTGCCACTGCCCACCGCTACCATTAGTATAACCATATAGCTAAAGTAGCTCTTACCCTAGGTATTAACACCCTATAAAACAGTGGTTCTGAAAACTCTCCTGGAGGTAGAAGCTAGGTAGTAGCTAGTTCAAGGTTACAACAAAACTGAGACGGCTGGGGGTCCCTGAGGAGAGGTTTGAGAACCACTGCTATAGAAAGACATGCAACCAGCTGTATATATGCAATCTGGAACATTCAATATAGAATGTTGTATCTGACTATTCTTTTCAAATAGTTCAAAATTGTAATAACATTGATGCATGTAAATAAAACAGTCAGAAAATGAGGAACATGGTAATAAATCTCATTATAAAGATATACTCTAGCACAATGCTTTTAAATTTGATGTTTCTCTTCTCTGACACTCATTCAATTTCATCCACTGTCATCACGCACATTTGAATTAAAGACGCAATGTTTTGTCCAGCTGTTAAGTGTTCAAATACTTTGAATATCGCTATGCTAGACTATGTGTATGCAATAAAACAGAGTGTTTATAAGTGTATAATTTAAACTACTTGTCTGATCAATTAATAACAATGAATGTGCAGTTTCATTGTGTAAACAGAGCTGTGTCAGCGTAATCACCACTTAACGTTAGCTAGCCATCTATCACTCATTCTGTAAGAACAATAACGTATGAGAACATACAGTTAAATCTAGGTCAGATGACACACACATACACACTTCAATTTCATGGCAAAATATACATCATAAGCAACCCATTGCAGATTAATTATTTTAGCTCAATCTCTAAATTTGGTAAGTTATTATTTTTTAAATTGTCCATCGGACAAGTGTAGTCTACATTCTACTTGACCAATTTTTTTTTACTTTAAGCGGACAAGCATCAATTGAGTCCTGAAGAACAAATTCACAACCACCAGACACAATTACTTATACAAACGCCTTGTTCTAAACACACACGTACCTTTCATAGTTGCTTTCTCGAAATTGCTGTACAAATCAGTTCCATTGCTGACAGGGCCGTTATCTGAGTTTGTTACAATTTCAAATTATCTTTCAGGAAAAATGTTATTAGTAAATTTGCCACTAAATGAATTTCTTCTTCTCCATATGCTTTTCTATTAATAGTAAAAATCTAACCAACATATCTAATGCACTACAGCACAGCTAAAAATGAATGTTTCAAACTTCCAGACAGTGCTTAATCAGGTGTAACCTCATTTTTAATCAGATAGCAAACTTGTACATGCAACAGGACATACACTCACCTAAAGGGTTATTAGGAACACCTGTTCAATTTCTACTTAATGCAATGATCTACTCAACCAATCACATGGCAGTTGCTTCAATGCATTTAGGGGTGTGATCCTGGTCAAGATAATCTCCTGAACTCGAAACTGAATGTCAGAATGGGAAAGAAAGGTGATTTAAGCAATTTTGAGCATGGCATGGTTGTTGGTGCCAGACGGGCCTGTCTGAGTATTTCACAGTCTGCTCAGTTACTGGGATTTTCACGCACAACCATTTCTAGGGTTTACAAAGAATGGTGTGAAAAGGGAAAAACATCCAGTATGCGGCAGTCCTGTGGGCGAAAATGTCTTGTTGATGCTAGAGGTCAGAGGAGAATAGGCCGACTGCTTCAAGCTGATAGAAGGGCAACTTTGACTGAAATAACCACTTGTTACAACCGAGGTTTGCAGCAAAACATTTTTGAAGCCACAACACGCACAACCTTGAGGCGGATGGGCTACAACAGCAGAAGACCCCACCAGGTACCACTCATCTTCACTACAAATAGGAAAAAGAGTCTACAATTTGCAAGAGCACACCAATATTGGACAGTTGGAAGACTGGAAAAATGTTGCCTTATCAGTTTCGATTTCTGTTGAGACATTTAGATGGTAGAGTCAGAATTTGGCGTAAACAGAATGAGAACATGGATCAATCATGCCTTGTTACCACTGTGCAGCCTGGTGGTGGTGGTTTAATGGTTTGGGGGATGTTTTCTTGGCACACTTTAGGCCCCTTAGTGCCAATTGTGCCAGGTGGGTGCTACACATTGGTGGTGGATGGGGTTGGCTTTCCCCCTCACTGTGTAAAGCGTTTTGGGTTCTTGAAAAGCGCTACATAAGCTGAACAAATTACAAATTAATTGGGCATCGTTTAAATGCCACGGCCTACCTGAGCATTGTGTCAAGGGATGGGTACATGGTGGCCATAAAGGGATGGACATGGTCAGAAACAATGCTCAGGTAGGCCGTGGCATTTAAACAATGCCCAATTGGCACTTTAGGCCCCTTAGTGCCAATTGGGCATTGTTTAAATGCCACGACCTAACTGAGCTTTGTTTCTGACCATGTCCATCCCTTTATGGCAACCATGTACCCATCCTCTGACGGCTATTTCCAGCAGGATAATGCACCATGTCACAAAGCTTGAATCATTTGAAATTGGTTTCTTGAACATGGCAATGAGTTCACTGTACTAAATTGGCCCCCACAGTCAACAGATCTCAACCCAATAGAGCATCTTTGGGATGTGGTGGAACAGGAGCTTCGTGCCCTGGATGTGCATCTCACAAATCTCCATCAACTGCAAGATGCTATCCTATCAATATGGGCCAACATTTGTAAAGAATGCTTTCAGCACCTTGTTGAATCAATGCCACATAGAATTAAGGCAGTTCTGAAGGCGAAAGGGGGTCAAACACAGTATTAGTATGGTGTTCCTAATAATCCTTTAGGTGAGTGTATGCTGACGTAAAGCTAAGGCAGCTAGAGAGTGCAATTGTGTCATAGAGAACACCCAACAGGTTGCTCAAAATCTGACTGGTTAAATATTATGACAGTCAACAATATGGTCCCGTTCATTTCAACAGCGGAGGATTCACTCGAAAGGAGAGTAGACATAAATTTACGTTAATAGACTGATGGGAATGAACTTTGTAAAAAACATAGTGTTAATGAAAACATATATTAAATAAATAAAAATATAATTTATGGCAGCAGATAAGGTTTTGGAAATGTGAACTTGCAGACAAATATATGACCACAATTTGAGACTCAATGCCACCGGCTATGATGAGCCCACATATACAAATCACCCCAGATTTTTTTGCAACCAGACTGTGTCTTTGTAATGTTACAAACCATTACTTCCTATCTTGTACGGTTCATGGAATAGGATGCTGTGAGTTGATCATCAAAAAACCATCGGGTCAGCCATTTTGTCAGCCATTTTGCATTGCATCCCTTATTCCAAATGACCCTATAGGAAGGCAAGTATGGGACACCTGCATGTCAAACGGCAGGTCGATCGGACCTACGGTTGATTTTAAGTAAATTTTTATGTTTTATAAATTTTTAACTATACAGAAAATGCAAAATGGTGGACTTACTGGGTTCTGGAAGCTTTTTTGTTCATCATTAGAAATAAGGCAGGTACAGAAAAATAAAGCTCAGTAGGTCAAATGTTGTGGAAATGGTAGCATGGTGAAATTCACAAGTTGAATTGTGTACTTCCAAAATTTGAGACTCGATACCACCGGCTGTGATGACCCCACATACACATATCACCACTGCTTCTTTGCAACAGGACAATCCCCTTGTAATGTTACCAACCATTACTTTTCAGCTTGTACGGTTCATGGAATATGATGCTGTGACATCATCATGAGTCAATAGACCATTGGGTCAGCCATTTTGTACTCCATTTTGCATTGTATCTCTTATTCCAAATGACCCTAAAGGAAGGCAAGTATGGGACACCTGTATGTCAAACAGCAGCTCAATCGGACTTATGTTTGATTTTAAGTTAATTTTTGTAGGTGTGTGCAAATGTTAACTTTACTGACAAATTTGACCAATTTGACACCTGAATGTCAAACGGCAGGTCAATCGGACCATGGTTGATTTTAAGGTAATTTTTATAGGTTGTCAAATTTTCACTGTACAGAAAAATCCAAGATGGCGTACTTTATGGGTTCTTGAGGCAAATTTGTTTCTCATGAGGAATTACATAAGTACACCAAAGTGCATGTCTCTTGGCCAAATGGGGTACGAATGGCAGCTTTTTCGTCAAGCCTTTTTGGGATGCTTTTTATAGCGCCACCTATGGACGAATCACGTTCAGTGTCTTGGGCCAAGTTACACGTATCTTCTTTCAGCATGCAAGTTTGTACAACTTTTTACCACAAACGTTTTGAGTTATTCAACCGAGTAGGAGAAAAACATAATAATAATAATAATAATACCAACAATTACAATATGGTTACTCCGTACCGGAGTACCCCTAATAATAATACCAACAATTACAATAGGGTTACTCCATACCGGAGTACCCCTAATAATAATACCAACAATTACAATAAAGTTACTCCGTACCGGAATACCCCTAATAATAATAATAACTAGAACTGCAAGCAGTTTTGACGGGGTCCAAGCCTTTCCCGGCAATTCCCCCCTTGTGCAAGTCGTACTGTTGACCCGCGGAGCCCACGGAAGTAGAACCTATGAAAACAGAACCAAGGCACGATGGCTGTGACCAAAAAAACGGAAAATATCACAACACCCGAGCTGCAAGGTCTGTAGTAATTTGACATGCTCTGACACTTCCAAGGCAGTCTAAAATGTTGAAAAAAGTGCTTTGAAAATGGTGAAAAATGTCAGAAAAGTCGAAAACAGTTGTCAATAACAAGAAAGCAGATGATGAAATGCAATCACATAGTACATCGATCCGTAAATTTTCGTTCGGAAAACAGGTTTTTAGTTAGCGGAGGTAATCCAAGTGCCATACATTTGTGGCTGATGATTCATGTAGCGTATTTGAATGACTTGCCTTTTCGTTTAATTTGTCCTAATTGCACAGGGAAAGGGCTTACAATGTACATCGATTCACAAAATCATGGGCTCTGTAGCAATTTACTATAGTAATTGTTGTATGTCTGCCATCTTGTCTGTAAACTTTTCCTTACACAATAAACAAAACAAACCAGAACCAAATAATGAGTTACCTACATTTGTCCAAAGGAAAAAATTTCATATGACATCATGCAACATTTTTTCAATAACTTTATCCCATATTCCTTTCACTGTTCAGTTTAGGTTGCTACTTTAGGCTTCGGCCGACAGTTCATGTACTACATTTGATTGAACTGATCTTTCATTTAATTTGTCCTGGTGGCGCAGGGACAAGGCTTAAAGTTAACATTGATCCGCAGAATCATGGGTTCTGTAGCAATTTTTCTGTAGTAATTAATGTATATCTGCCCATCTCGTCTTTACACTTTGCCTTACACATTAAACAAAACAAAACAGAACCAAATAATGAGTTACCTGCATTTTTCAGGCATAAAAGTACTGGCTGAAATGGGCGTGGCCTATATCTGAAGATTCAGCTGAACTCAGGGAACACGTGGATATGTGTATCTTCTAAGTGCGATGTACGGTTTTGGAGTTATTGGATTTTTGCTGTAGCGCCACCTAGTGGTGGAAGTGGCTGAATTTTTCTGTCTGAGGTCCTTGTGGTGATCTGGACCAGTCCTGAAAATGGCACCCTATGACCATGTATGGTTTAGGCTGTAGTATCAGTTTTAGAGGCGGAATAATAATCCTTAGGAAAACAATAGTGTTCCACAGCTCTACTGGAGCTGTGAAGCGCATTGCTTCGCAAATGATGGTTCCCAGCCCCTTTGAGCTTAGACCCCTAATAACCATTTCACATATATAATATCACTTGTTTTGATTCATTGCAATAACCATTGTTAATTCACTACACAGCCCATAAATTGTAACCAAATGCAATTGTATTGTGTGTAAACAAACAATAAGAGCATGTGATAGCAAAAAAATAATATAACATATTTTATTAATAAAAGTAACAAATATGTTGTACACACAATTTGATTGAATAAATTGTCAGTGTCTCATGTAAAAACACGATTACATTTGAAAAACTTTCACTAGAGTCTGTTTTATAACAACAAAACATGAACATGGACACTACCTATGCAATGAATTAACAATGATTATTGCAATGA
The DNA here is from genome assembly GCA_016801145.1 of Umbra pygmaea. Taxonomy (NCBI): domain Eukaryota; kingdom Metazoa; phylum Chordata; class Actinopteri; order Esociformes; family Umbridae; genus Umbra; species Umbra pygmaea. Next base: position 32,163 of record JACXGM010004097.1, on the reverse strand, counting down.
ACCACGAGCGCTATTATTTTGAAACCGAAAATCTGAGTTCCTGTTGCCAGGCGAACGTTCTTGCCTTACTGTACAGCTTGGGCCAGCGCTGCCAACATGTCCTCGAGAATAGGCATGATCTTACATCTTCAACAGACTTTGAAATTTGCCGGCAGTTGTGAGTATCTCCCCTTGGCATTCGTCGTGGTGCCACTAGTGTAAAAGCGCGAAAGGCAGACCTTGAATTTCCAGGTATGTCCCTCTTTGGCTAATGTATTTTAAAGATGGAGGCATAATATGGCTGCCGCAATTCGAGCGGCACCATTGTATGTATTGTGAATGGAAGATTGATACAGGCAGAGGTTGATACACAATGGTATAACTAATACATGTACAATACCAGGATCCAGGAATCATAGAGATTAGACAGGCCATAATCAGTACACAGAATAACACGGGCAAAGGCACAGAAGAGCAAGATCCAGAAAAGTAGTCCAAAAGGCAGGAACAGGTCACAACAGGCTTGGATTATACACATGAATAACAGGCTCAGTAAGAAGGCTCGGAAGACCATCAATACCTCACAAAGACCTAAAGGAACTGTAAGGCATATATAGGGAGGAACACAGGTGCTCAGAATTCTGGTGACTGCGAGTGCAGTAGTGTGATGAGTTTGCGTGAGCTAGATCCTTGGAAATTGTGAGGATGTGGTGACTGGTTGTGGTGGACAGAGGTACTCCGGCCAGAGAATGTCAAAGTAACACCCTACACCTGCTGTGTGGATTGTTTCCGGTGGCCCGAAACAAGCATATCAACCCTCTCTCACTCTCGCACATGTGTGCTCTACTCTACAGTACCAAACTGTAGCAGGGGATGGGGCAAAGTGTTAACTGTCTGCTAACCGGCAAACCAAAATAACCAGGGACGTGCACAGACATTTTGAGGGGCAGGGGCTCAAGTGAAAAAAAGGGCACTTCTCATAATACATTTTTTTAACTTTTTTTAAACAAAAAAGTATATATATTAACACAACTCTGACTTCCTTTTTTGAAAGATGTCTACAAAATAATCAGTTCACACAGAAACTATGGGCGTGTTTTACTAATAATTTGTTTATTTTTGCAAAAGGCACTACATCATTTTAATTATTTTGGTGTTATCAGAATACATAACACTTTAAAATCAACACAAATATTCACTCTAAACTGTAAAGGGCTGTTGCTGCAGTTTTCTGTAGCCTTGTGCGAACTTATTCAATAGAATTAGATTTCTAGAATGTTCTTTCCAGTGCAAAAAATAATATTTTTAATTTAGTAGTTTTTCTCATCATAGCCTACAAATGTATTTTCCTTGATTTACTGAAGCCTATATGTAAAACTACTGTCTATGTGTAAAACGCATTTACAGCTGCACAGCTAGCACATTGAGCGTCTGGCTCGCTCATAGGCTACGCTGCAACAACTCCACATCCAATGGCGCGGGCGCCACTGACGTGCGACCAATGAGCCAACTCTACGTCATTACACGTCAGAGCCCGCCAAGGGGGCGTAGGTGGCCTCAGCCTATAATAGTCCCCGAATTTGCCATTATAGCAGGTCTTCGTTCATTCATAGTCTGTCTGGCCTATATTAGAAGATATGTATATCTGTCATTGATTTGCACTGAATTGATTCTCAAAAATATGGAACAAAGTGCGTTCCGTATCAGCTCAATACGGAACAAGACTTTTACGTGTCAAATACGGGACGATTCCATATTATACAGAATGGTTGGCAAACCTACAAGTAGCTCATGAGGCATGCATGCGGAGGTGGGTAGAGTAGCCAAAATCTGTACTCAAGTAAAAGTACAAGTACTTATGGAAATATTTACTCAAGTAAAAGTAAAAAGTAGCAACCGTAAAAGTTACTTGAGTAAGAGTGAGAAAGTATTTGATGAAAAAACTACTCAAGAAGTTAGTTACTAGTTACTTTCGATCTGATTGATAAGAAGCAAAAACCCTGAATTTCAGACTAATTACAGAGCTTTCACATAACTCTCCTTGAAAGTTTCATTGTTCTACTTACAATCTTTGCTTTCAGGTCATTTGAGAGTTGTTTCGAGGCCCCCATGTTGCATCTCTTCAGAGAGTTAAAGAGAACAATTTGCAATTGGCCACCTTAAATGATTGGATACACCCAAATGTATGCACCTGTCTACTTTTGTTTTGATGCATATTGCACATTTTCTGTTAATCCAATGAACCTAATTTCAGTACCAAAACATGTCTGTGTCCTTGAGGTATTTGATAGATGAAAATGAAATTGCCGATCCAAACACCCAAGTATTTACAAATGAAAATCTTGGAAATTGTCAGGAATGCCTAAAATCTTGCATACAACTGTATGTATGTATGTATGTATGTATGTATGTATGTATGTATGTATGTATGTATGTATGTATGTATGTGTGTTAATTTGCAAAACATTTTTTTTTTAATCAAGATCCTATATTTAGGTTCAGTAAATGAACTTCTATAACATTAATGAATGGCGTGCTGGACTAACCAGAGCTCTTCCTTTTAAAACATACTTCGTTCTTATATTTTTAAGTATATGCGTTCTTTGGGTATGAATAAAATACAATCCCGTTTTTGTTTGTATGTATTTTCTACACTTTAGTGAGGTGTCTGTCCGGATTTGTGTATAAATGCAAGACGTCACATTAGGCTATTCAATTTGTTTAGGTTTTCTGGAAAAAAGGATATGAAAATGTACGTTTGTTTGAACGTGTGTTTCACAAGATTTGTCATTGCTTGCACAAGAGCGCATATGAGGAAAAACACTCTGAAAGTGTGTGAATTAATATTACAATAAGGGAAAAGTCCCCAAAGTTACTAAATTACCGTTAATAGTGTTCAAATATAGGCATCATTGTGACACTTACCGCTACATGTTTTTTCAGGTTGGAGCTGGAATTCTTGTATGTTGAGATCTCAGTTTGTTTTGGTGCACACAGCATGCATCATGATTATGAACTATTCTTTTTGACGTCTTGGAGTGAAAACATAGACTGAACTTGAGGCCACGAGTGATTTGCCTCCTATAGCTCGCACACATCTTTCCTGCTGTGGCCACCATCTTCCAACTAAACGCGTGCTAAATATAAGCGGGTGATTGATGCGTAGCCATCTCTCGCGAAGCAGCCTCTCTTTAATGTTTTGCGAGACCTGCGAACAAGTCATTAACTTTCCATTTGACAGTAGTGGTGGAATGCCAGAGAGAGAGAGAGAGAGGGAGGGAGCTCTTCAGAACTCCTGACCTGATATTTAGATACACTATTCAATAAAAATATTTGTTTGACAGGGAAGCTGTGCGCAAACAGGAATATATATTATTTTTTCAAAAATAAAAAAGCACCCCAGAAAAAAGGGCACTTTCTCTCCAGGAATGAAAAGGGCAGATGCTCAAGCCCCCTTTGATGTCTATGTGTGCACGTGCCTGAAAATAACAATATCAAACATTCCCTCTCTCTGCCTTCCTCAAGAGCCACATTCCTCTTTATATCTGACCAGTGGAAGATGGGGATGAGTAAGCTATTCAGTTGGTACCATTGTAATGCAAGACAGAAGATGCTACCTGTGTGCACAGAAGATAAAGAGAAAGGAGGAAGACGGAAAAAGCTCAAAATAGAGGTAGTGAGTACTTGACCACCTTGCCGCCTCACTGTTAATTTATTACAATGCTGTTACTACTGATTTGTATCTGTTTCACCCAGCTAGCTAGCCTTTCTCAAATGTATGCACACCTAGCTACTGTAAGTTGCTCTGCATAAGAGTTACTGCTAAACTACTCAAATGTAATTGTTTACGCTTAATACATTTTTTTAAATCAATGATGTTTTCTAACTTAGCTAAAATTAAGTAGTGTATAATAGCATCTCTAGCTGTACTGCCAATGTATAAGTTGAGGAAAGTTAACCCATCCCGAAAACTTGCCTAGGGCGCCAGAATTGTCAGAGCCAGCCCTGATACAGAGCATATCGGTATTAGCTTATGTGTGTAGCATGAAAACTCTGGGAGCAGTAGCGCTCGGAAATTTCAGCCCATTCATTCCTATGGGATTTTTTCGCCACAAAAACGGTAATATTTCACGAATCGTTTTACGAAACCTTCCACAAAACAATAGCATCTCGATCGGGATCGAGCCGCATGTTTTGGTACCTTACTCGTGTATGTAACTTTTAAACTCTGGGAGGAGTAGGGGGGCAAATCTTTGTGACAATAAGTTTAATAATAATATATATGTCGGATAATAGTATGTGTTCCTTGCCAAAGGCAAGAACACTTAATAACCATATTAATAATAATAATAATAATTGACTTTCATCAGTTGTTTACATTGATGTTGGGTGTATTTATGCCACTCCTGCCACAATAATTCTAACAGCTCAGCTTTGTTTGGTGGCTTGTGACCATCCATCTTCCTGCTGATCACATTCCAGAGGTTTTAAATGGGGTTTATTTTAGAATTATTTGCAGTGGTCAATTTCTTTTTCCAGAGCTGTACAGTTGAAATACAAATGATTCAACCCCCGTATTGGGTGTATTGTCACAATGTACAGACTTACACCTGCTTGCAATGAACAAATCAAACGACCAATTAAAATAGCTCAACACAAAGAATATACTTAGTGGTTTCCCCAAATGCAACTCATAATGACTTATCCAGTCTCAAAATTATTCCACCCACTGAATAGAGTCCCTCACAACAACACATATATATGCAAAACAGGTGTTGTCCCAAGCACACCTGATGCACCTAATCAAGGACTTTATTAGTTGCACCAGATGTGCTTGAGCTGGAGCACATGGCATTCCAGACCTGACAAGGTTTATATTGAGTGTCATGTATGACTGATTGTAAGAAAGAGTCAAAAGAATGGTGCAAAACGTTTAGAGATGAGATCATCGCCCTTCACAAACAAGGAACAGGATACAAAAAGATAGCGAAGGCACTGAATGTTCCCAGAGACACCTTTGGTGGCATAGTTCGCAAGTTAAAAGTTAAGGGAACAGTGTTAACATTACCTGGACAGGGCAGAGAAAGGAAGCTATCAACAGCTGCAACCAGATTTCTGAGACAGCAAGTTGTGAAAAACCCTCAAATGACTGAAAAAGACCTGCAGCAAGACTTGGTGGCAACAGGCACTGGGGCTTCAGTGAGAACAGAAAGGTTCATACTAAACACAATGTTTCCATTGTAGAACTCTAAGACGTACACTACTGACCCAAAAGCACAAGAAAATATTCTCCAATATGCTCATAATCATATATAGAAGCCACAGAGGTATTGGGATTCTGTTATGGGGAGCGATGAAACAAAACTGGAACGTTTCGGCATGATGGATCAGCGGTATGTCTGGAGGAAGAAGAATGAAGCATATGCTGAAAAGAACACTCTGCCCACTGTCAAGTATGGTGGTGGCTCATTGATGTTCTGGGGCTGTTTTGCATCCTCTGGCACAGGAAACCTGCAGCATGTGGAAGGCAAGATGGATCAATGAAGTATCAGGAAATCTGAGGATAAATCGCCATACGGGTGAAGAAGCTGACAAAAAAGCTTTTTAGCAACTTCTTGTGACAACTCATGTGACTGTGATTTCAATCAGTGCTTTCCTTTTGGTGCATAAAGTATCCAAGCTAAGTCTTAAACTGACTCCTCCATCTTCCACTCCATACTCTGTCCTCAATTTCCTCATTCACATGCGTCTTCGCCATTTGCAAAAGTGTCCCAAAGCTGAGGGAGCGAAAATAATCAAGAGTGTAGGGGCTAATTAGACCCTCCGATACCAATTTCCAAAGAGCGTGCACCAATGCAGCTGTTGCTAACAAGTTTGTAAGGAAATAGATACCCATAATGTACTGGGTTACTTTTCAATGTGGGATTTTACATAAAAAATGGATAGGCGTGCCCAGTGAAATTATGTGTTTGTTTAGTACATAAACAAATCGAAAAATGTAGAAAATATCATTTTAAATTGTTAATTATGGTTGTTTCATCTTTAAAGCCAGATTAGAAATCCATTATTTTTTATTATTTAACAGTGAACCAAGAATTGCACCATTAAAGTCAGGAGTATGTCCCAAAGTTAGTACTAAACATCTAGCCACCCTGGGGAATGTCACCCTGAAAGTCACCCAACACATGACCACGGAGGGCACTCTGAGCGAGGATGTAGGGCGTAGGGGTCGATTCAGGATTCATGGCCAGTCTAGATTAGGTTGAGCAAGCTCTGTGATAAGAACTACAGAGGCATTGGATATGATTTGGAACAGTGGCGTCACCAGAAATGGTTCACAGGGGTAGCCAGGTGGGGCCACTGAAAATCTTGGGGCGACACACCAAAACCAAAAGCCATAACTGAATTACAGGAATTCTATTATGCTGTTGAAGTATATAGGCTAGTTGAGAATTAAGGAATTGCATATGGATATACTTTGGTTTATTATTTTACAGTAAATGCAACTAATTATCTGATGTGCATAGACTAATGTGGTACAATTAACATTTCGAATTCCACAACAATCCAGTTTTAATATGTTATGTATCTGTATATACATGTTTATCATCTGTACAATACTGTATATACTGTACTTATGTTAGGAGTTTCATTGTGCTTCAAATACACTAGTTCTCCTTTACCTTAAAAATACAACTGTACAGCTTAAATCTCTCTTTTGGGTGCCACTGATTTGGAAGCCAGTACATACTCTATATCCTGACATCGACAGTCCGAAGTCTGCTCAGAGTTTGCAATGATGTGGGGTGATAATACGAACTAAATATCAACAAAATTGGAAAGGAAAATGTGTAAAAGTTATTAAATAATCTTGAGTTTCCTGAATCAGAACTCACCTGTCTGATTACTAATCTTGCCACCATCACATGGTACACAGTCAAAGCAGCACAGAGGCTCCCCATGACGGACAGCCTTCCTGAATCCTGGAGGACAGCTGGCACTGCACACGGAAACCACCACCTACAGTAGGTATCAACAGAGAGAGAACTTCTTAGGCTGGTCTATTAGTATAAACATGAACCAGTTTTATATGACTTGGTAGAATTTAGAGGGATAATAAAAGTGGAATTACAGTATTTAATCAAATCCCAACCTATCCAAATCCTCCCCACCTTAACTTAACTAAATTAAACAGTTGGCATCTGATTAAGGTAAATACAGAGTTTGAGCAGCTTGCCTCGCTCTGATGCCCCGCCCACTCTATCTTCTCTTCCTGGATAACCAGCTCCTTCCCAGAATCCTTTGTTCCATCAAACACACCCACAGTGATAAACTCGATGTTGCCTCCAGACCCCCTCTGCCAGTTGATGATGTCATAGTAGGAAACAGAATCACCTTTCAAGTCAAAGTTTATAATCTCTCCAGCAAAAGAGAAGTTGACTTCTTGTAGATAGTGCTGGAGCTTTAAAATATAAAAAAGACAAAATATGTTTATTCAGACTGGATTCATAGCCTAAAACTAGAATGTTGATACATAGTAAATTGACAAAATATTTCAAACCTATTGTTGATTTTCAGTGGAACTTTTTTAGTATTGAATAAGGATTGCCTCTTTTTTTATTATTATAATTTATTGTGCTGGGTGGAATGCATTGATGCAGTACATAATTGGCCTACCCCAACCAAGGTAAAGGCAGTACAGAGGTTCCCTGGTTTTGCCAATTATTTCAGGAGGTTCATTTGCAGCTTTGGAAAGGTTGTGGCTCTGATCACTTTACTGCTGAAGCGGGGGCCGACCATGCTGTATTGGAACTCTGAGACAGACAGGACTTTCACATCACTCAAGAACCTGTTCTCCTCAGCTCCTGTGTTGGCCCACCCTGATCCATCAATACAGTTCATGGTTGGGTTTGATGCTTTGTTGTGGAAGCAATGGTCAGGTTTGCCTGCCAAGCTCCACCCTGTGCTTTTTTCTCAGAGAAGCTTACATTGGTGATCGTAAGCTGTTAGCCATCATCAAGGCCCTTAAGGCATTGAGTCACTGGCTCAAGGGGGCTAAGCACCCTTTTCTTGTTTGGACTGACCACCCTAACCTGGAGTACATCCAGGTGGCAAGGATTCTGAACCCTCGCCAGGCGAGTTGGTCACTGTTACTTGACAGGATCACCTTCACTCTATCCTACACACTTGGCTGCAAAAACATGAAGGCCGATGCTCTATCCTGCCAGTATGAGACATAGGAGGAGCCGGTAGATGACAGCCCCATACTACTGGTAGCTTGTATCATGGCACCTGAGGTATGGGAGATGGATACCAAGATTCAGCAGGAATTATGCACGGACCCCACTTCTGCACAGTGTGCTACTAATCTGTCCAGGACAGGCTGCTATGCTGGGCTCACACCACACCCTCCTCTGGTCATCCTGGTATCGGCCACATGATCTGGCTGGCAAATTATTGTATTTAGACGTGCGCAACAGCCATGGTCTCACCTGTCAGTTGACTTTTTGACAGACCCCCCCTCCGAAGTCTGCACCGTCATCTTGGTCATTGTGAACCGGTTCTCTGAGGCTTGCCGTCTCCTACTTCTGCCCTGTGTACCCATGGCTCTGCAGACCATGGATGCGCTGTTCACTCATGTCTTCTTGCACTATGGCATTCCAGAGTATATTATTTCCCCAGATTACCTCTCCGAATGTGAAAGGTGTTAACGGTGAGGTAAGTCCGATCTCCGGGTTCCAACCAGAGGCTAATAGACAGGTGGAGTGCGTGAACCAAGAATTGGGTAGGTTCCTGTGGTCATACTGCCAGGACCGGCGGGGGGAGTGGTCGGCTTTCCTGCCCTGGGTCGAGCATGCCCAGAACTAACTCTGCCACTTGGGTGGCCTGTAGTACCTTGTGGATATAGACTGGTACAGAGGAGAAGTGCTGGATTCTGGCCCAGGATATTCTAGACCCCAGCCTTCTGCATGAGTTCTACCTGCGCTGGCTGGATTGCCCAGTGCTGCATCCCTAAGGTCATCCCAAGGGTCATTAGGTAGTCCTTAAATGTCTGTTTGTTTAGTCTGTCCCTTTGTTCGTTATTGTTTGCTTCATGCCAATCTGACTCTTGTATACACCTTGGTATTGAGCAATCTGTTTCATTGTGTACCTGATGTTCTCTGTGCTGCTGTTTTCACAGTCTTGATTTTGGGCATTATTGTAGCCTGGTTTATCTGTCTGCGGTTTTGGTACGACTAATGTCCTCAATAAATACGGCCTGTGAGTACACCCTGCATTTGACTCTGTCTCTGCAAGCGTCCACATTTTACAGGAATAAGCAGAACCTTCAGAACTATTTATCCAAGATGTCTGAATAAATAGTCTGAATAAATATTCTTAATGATACACATTCTATGGTTTCAAAATAATTGATGAGGTGTTATTGCATAACAGCATTGGTGTAAACTACACACACATGTCCTACTCTAAAATTGGAAATTCACAGCTTCAGCACAAACCACATAAACATGTTAAACCTAAAATGATAGATTAATGCTGTCAGTGTTTTTTTACACTAGAGAATATGCAGTGAATGTGTTAAACTGGACATAAATTGAGCAAGCAGTTAACAGATCACATAATGACAAAATCCTGTACCTGCCAGGGGTAGACATTGTTACTGTTAGCACAGGTGTGGTTGTGGAAGGGCCCTGTTCCAGGTTGGCAGCTGACAAGGTTGTGCAGGGAGTGGGCGATGGCGTACACAGCCTTGTACACATTATATGTCACTCTGGGGCTGGAAGCGTTCATGTATGCTGAATATTTATCAAGGAGAGTTTCTTGTCCTGAACAGGACGGTAACAGGGTGTTGGAGGGTGACAGAGAAGTGGAGGGAGAGCAGCCGTACAGAGCCTCCCATAGCTCATGCACAAGGGGGTTAGAGGGATATCTCCCAGGATTGATTGTCTGCATGTAGTCCTTTAGCCCTGGGATTTGGCCCTGCTTGATCCCAAAGCCGATTGTACCTCCCAGGTAAGGGTAGTACCTGCTGGTGGCAAAGACTGAGGAAGTGACCCAGGACTCGCCGGCCACCCACTGGATCCCTGTGACATTCTGCTCCATAAAGTCCTTCAGGAATGGAGTCAGCTCGCCCTCGGAAGTAAATACCACCACCACCCTGGCTGTAGAGCTACGCATCACCTAGAAACAAAACAGAGAGAGAAAATTGAGGGGAGAGTTGAGATTTAAATGGAGGGTGGAATTGGGAGGGAGTGAGGAGAAACAGTGTAGAGAGCCAGACAAGATGGATAGAAGGGTTTAAAGGGGTGCTGGATATATAAGTAATGTAGATAATACATATAATATAGTTTAGATAAATGTTTCTAAAATAAACCCCATTGAAAACCTCTGGAAATTGATCAAGAGGAAGATGGGTGGTCATGTGCCGTCAAACAAAGCCGAGCTGCTTGAATTTTTGCACAAGGAGTGTGATAGTCACCCAACATCAATGTGCAAGACTAGTGGAGCACATGCCAAGATGCATGAAAACCAATTAATATTATTAAACAATATTGTTCTGCCAAATATTTACTTATGAAATCTTCATGAGTTAAGACATTAGTATAGTGTTGTTGAAAAATTTGAATTAACTTTTTTTTTATTATTCAAGGTCTGAAAACAGAGCATAATTTAGATTTTGACCAGTTATCATTTTCTGCAAATAAATGTTTTCCGAATATGTTTATTTGGAATTTGGGAGAAATATCAGAGATTTATGGACAAAAAAACATGTTTATTTAACCCAAACACATACTTATCATTAGCAAATCAGAGACACTGTGTCACATTTAGATGATGTAGTGTTGAAGGAAGGAGAGGAATGGAGACCAGAATGCGGGAGGAGCGTTCTTGATGTTTAAATGAACATGAGAATGTAGAAATACAACTGCACTGGTACTGCTGATTTACATCATTCATTGGAACTGCACAACGTCTACATACGTAGTACGTCTGGTTCTAACAATGACGCATATAAATTGTACGACACATAACGAGGTGAAGGCTCAATCAAATATGTACACTCACATGGTAAATCAGCAAAGCACAGGACTCAGGATGGTACATGCATCTTTATTATCCCCTCCTTCATACCAGGAGTTGATACAATAACACCAGGATTTAATAGGCATCTTGATTACTCATTAAGCGCCGGTGTGGGTATTTAGCCAGTGCACCATTCATGCATAATGAGTAAACAAGTGCCTACCACTCTCGCAGTGCTCATAGGTCGACAGATTAAACTTAACAAAAACACAGTTTAAATAATATAACTAAATACATATAACAAATAGTCCATCACACCAGTTTATCCGCCACGACAGCCCTATCTAGTCCTGGCCATTGTGACACACTGATTATTTTGCAATGGACTCTTTTTTTCCAATGCTGTATATAGAATAGATGTATACATTGATAAGTAAATTATATGTCAATGTTATGTTTATAGAAAAGATAGAATGTAATATTTTTTATGATGAATGTTTTAGAAGGTGTTTCTTCCATACCTCTATGGTCTTTAGTGCCTTTTGCTGGTTGTAGAAGAGGGGAATCGTCTCCTGGTATGCTACACATACACCTGTCCCTCTCAATTCCTTTAGCAGGCCCAGCAGGGCATATAGTCCATAAACACGGTCAGCACGAATAACACCCACCCAGCTCCAGCCATACCGCACCAGCAGCTGTGCAATTGCCTTTACCTGCGATGAGGATTAACAGGTTAGGGCAAGACCATGTTACAACCAGGAAGTATGAACAAGAAGTGAATAATAATTTCATTTACTTCCACTGCAAATGCAATTTCACTTTTACTTCACTGTTTAGTCTTAAATGTATGAGATTATTGCCTGTTTTTTTATTTTATTACAGGCTTTCACCTGGTAGTCATCACTGGGGATCACTCTGAAGAAGTTGGGGTATAATCTTCTATCACTGAGGCACGCACATGTGGAGAAGTAGCTGATCTGTGGATATAAGTATTCTTAGTGAACACTCACAGACACAAGTACATTAACATCCACATAACAGATACATTTAAAACACTATACAATATTTTCAGTCCCCTGGTTGATTGAAATGTCAAATCATAAAACGGTAAACAGAGCAAAATTAAGCTATGTCCAATGGAAAATGTGCCTCTCTATTCAATCACTTTAATTCACTACAGAAGTGGATGATTGATTCGTCAATGAATTGCAACCTCACAAATTGCTTTCACAGTATGAACTAACAATGTTCATATAATTACACAAGCCCATTTGACTTGTTGTGTCTGATGATGCAATTGTGTATGTGCCATAATAGAATTTATGACTGAAGTTTTTTAAAGTGTTTAGTTCATGCAGCAGTTATAATTATCAGAAAATAATTTTATTTTAATTCAGATGAAGATTGCTAGTATAACCTTCAGAAACTTTGTCTTTGTTGAACCCTACCATTGGTATTGAAAATAGCTGCAGATTTCTGGACACAACAATCGACTCAGCAGAGCCAGATTCTCCGATGACAGCCAGGAGAGGAGAGGCACCAGAGCACATGGGTGTGTGAACCTGGCCCGGTCCATTCAGCATGGCCAGAGCAGCCCTCTGTGTTGTCAAAGGCAATGCACATGAGTCAAAGATCTTGTATCCTAGTGTGTGGTTGGGCAGCAGCTTCTCACTCTGGTTGATTTCCTCCACTGCCAGTCTCATGGCCAGAACCCAGCGGAAAGACCTCGGGTCAAATCTGAAAACAGAGACAGAACCATTGCAGAAAGCCTAGTAAATAACAGACTGAAAAGGACAAGGATGCAGATAGAGGGCCCAAGCAAAGCAGTAGAGAAAAAAAAAATTAAACAAAGGATAGAAAAGTGTCTACAGTTTACAATGTGGTATTAGTTGTGAACAGTATAAAACTCACTCATTGCACTTAACTGCTGCAGGTCTGGATGTGAAGTTGACGTCTGGCATCTCCTGGTTGTAGTGAAGGGTAAAGATACCTCCAATGATATAATCTCCATCAGCAACAAACCCAGGATCAAAGTAATTCTGCAGAACACATTGTGAGGTTGTGTCTGGGGCCGAGGAGGGAGTGAGAGTGTGGGAGAGAGCAGAGATGGTGGAAGATAGAGACCACAAGAACAGTAGAATCATCTTCACTCCTCATACCCCACTAACTGACAGAGAGGATAAAAGAGCAGTTATATACACCCCATTACTCATATATGCATCTCATTACTGACAGGATTGGCCCATGATTGGCCCACACATTTTAGACTCAACCTCCCAAAAGTGTTTGACAGGTCTTAATCAAAGTGGGTTGCTGTAATCAACACTAGAAAGTAGAGTACAGGTTTGATTTACTCATCCAATGGAATTGGATTTCACTTACATAAAAAATGTTATCTGGCTGCTATTATCAAACAATGGAAACATATTTGAATAATTAAAATATTGAAAAGATAGCCGTATCTATACTCTAAAAATATTATGTAAGCCAATATTATAACATGTTTTTATATAAATAGAGGTATAGTACAAAATAATCTTCCACTCATTCATTTAGTTCACATTTGCAATTGTACCATGTAGTCTCCATCAGCACTCTTGTACATATCAATCAAGTTTGTTAATTTCTGTAAGGGACTAATTTAAATCTATTACAAGAATGGCTGACAAAGTTGACCCATGAATGCTGGCTAGAGCTGCATTAATTACCGGTATCTCTGATGCTCTTATTCTCATAATTTAAACCTTACGTTGACCTCTGGGGTTATACCTACATTTTGGAAAACTCCCTATGTGCTGCCCCTACAAAAAGTTGGAGATGACCTCGTCTTGTCTTGCTAATTTTTGAACGAGTCTTGCCCACAGCTAGCGCCGGACGAGCTGCAGGAGATCTGTGCAGGGGCTACGAGAAAGAGAGCTAGCGGTTCTCATTGCCGCAACACAGCCTCGTACTTCAGGAGCCTGGTGGTGTACCTGTGGACATTGTGAAGCTATGGACACTGAACAGGAGTGCATGTGTTGTACAAAGTGGGACCTGTTGCATCACGACACCGGCAAGAGATGCAGTGTTTTGTACAGTCTGAAGATTTCCCCTGTGCATCAAAAAACACAATTCTTGAATTTTGATGTGGCTGGGTCCTAAAAGTGTTCCAATATATGTAGAAATAACACATGCAAAAAAATTTTCCAGTACATGATGATTTAGGGGTGCCACCCCACATCTGTTTTTGTTGGATAAAATGGTTAACAGTGCTCAATGGTCACCATGGAGATCTGAGGTAAACAATACTACAGCTCAAGAAAACTGAGGTGATTTTTCTGTGTTGGGTATGTATTATTATATATTACTATCTTATCTGTAATTGTGTCTTTGTATACTTCTTTATCACAAGTCATTTAAGTCATATTTATAGGTATTTGGTGCTCATTACATTTAGCTAACATTAGCTATCTATGTTAGCTAAGCTATTTACTTGGTAAGTAATACCCATATTATGTAAATTAAGGGATTAATGATTTGATTGTTGTGTATTATCTTGTCAATTTGTATTTCATTTGGAAAGATGGGCTTTGCTAGTTAGCATAGTGAGTTAAGCACAAGGTCAAAATATAACCATACTGATGAAAGATAAAAAATGTTATGTATGTACACCAAATGTTTTCTGATTCATTTTACATCGATCTACAAATTAAGACACATAAAATGGTTCGGCTAAATATCTTTTTTAAATGCCTTTTTTTCAAGGTGGGCTTAAATGTTACAGTGAGCTAAAAGCAGCTAGCGCCAGATATCTTTGATGAAGAGGTTAAGGCACTTCCTCATTCGCGTCACTTTGCCAAATTGGATGCTCACCCTGTGGCTTCAAGCCCATTTTTCTCGTCAGTGCAAGTGTTGCTGAGGCGAGCAGATTAACAAAAATTACTTTGTAATCCAATATAAATTCCCCAAACAATCTCAATAGTTATAAAACGACATAGAACATTTCTAAAATCCAAATTGCACAGGCTAAAATATTCGTAATTGTATTTGACTCTTTTATTAAAACTTAATTTGGAAGTTGTAATCATTTAATATTAACAGGAATTGTCAAAGGTCCGACTTTGATAACTATCGTGAATGTTAGGTGTTGCTTTTGTGAGTAACAAAAAACTACAGTGTAGGGAAAGATTATCTTGTAAGAATTGCTTTTTGATATTGTAAAAATGGCCCATTCATTTTTTTCACGCAAAGTGAAACTGTAGCTACTTTGATATACTGTATTTCTTATATTAAAACAAACAAGGCTTTATTTAAATAAAAAATGCATTTTACTTTTCTAATGAAATTGATACGCCTTACAAATAAAATTACAAAATGATATCCCTACGAGGGATTTGAAATTGCAAACTCCTGCATCTACAGTACATACTGTAGATGCAGGAGCTACTGTATATAAATGCAGTCCATTTAACAATTTAAAAGACAAACCACCAGTATTATTTATATTGCAAGTAATAGTCTCTTAAGAAGTGATTAGTGCTGATTATAAGAATATACATCTAGACAGGGTTTGAACCCTCTATCTCCATCATTGCAACTCTTTTGCACAACTGTGAAGTGCCCTAATCCAGTGTGCTGCCTAAGAAACTAAAACTCAAATAATGTTTTTTAAGCAGTGATCACTTTACAGACGTCATATAGTGATTTCTAAAAGAACGTTTTGAATGGCTTTTGAGCAGTCAGGATTGTTTTAAACTATAAACAATATGCCCAAAATAACATGAGATTATTCATAGCAACACACATCTAACGTAACAACAATGTTCGACAGTCCTACAACACATAGTCTATATGCACACACACACACACACACTTTTGGTGAGCTTCTATACAAAACATAATATCTGTTTGAATAAAGTAATATGTAAAAGTTGCAAACAAGTATTGCACTGTACTGTAGGCTACATAGAACTTGCTGTGTTTTCAGAGAAGAGGACTTTCAATTAATTCATTTTGTATGAAAGCGAGCAATTTGTCACTTCACCATGTTTTCTATGTATGTTTTCCATGATTATTACTGTCTGCCCGTTAAAGTGTGTACTCTGCGGATTTAGGTAGATGGCAGTTCCCAAAATATCAATGTTTTTATAAATGGGCATGATTTTATAAAATGTCATGATGTCACTCTGGTCTCAGAGTTGGTGTTCAAATGGACAAAATAATAAATTAGTAAAAAAAATGTTTTTCCAACATCACAATTTGATCTATAAATGCATTCTTACTCAGTGGATGATGTCAGATTTAGAATATATGAGGGTGATTCCTGTTTTGGATTACATTTTTGGCTTCCTATTTTCTGAAAATTCAAATGATTGTAATTGATGTTTTTAACATTTAGTCAGAACAGTGCCATATTTAGCTATGAGGAATGCATGTTGGCCAAGCTCAGGGTCTGAAAATATTATAATTATGGGATGTTTTTTGTTCATTTTCCTCCACCCTGTTAAGGACACATACATGGTAATCACAACATTTTAAATATGTACAAGTGAAACAATACAGAACTTTTCTTGGATATGTGTCCCTTGTGCTATGATAAAAGTGTCATTCTTGTGGCATTAACAGCTTTCATTTTATGATGAGATGAGTATATATCTTGAATATTAAGAATCTGTACCTTTTTAGTCCCCATTTTGTTGTCTAGTATGGGGAATTTAATCATTTAGAAATAAAGGTATTTGAATATGCATTACATGTACCTCGCTCAACAAAACAACATACAAATATACCAAACACTTAAAGTGATGGTTCAGAGTAATACAACCCTAGCAAGGCTTGACATTAACTTTATTGGCCACTTGTCTGTCAGACAAGTAAGTACATTTTTATTTGTCCGATAGCAAAAACTACTTGTCCGAGGCAGACATTATTTTTTTATTAACACGCATGTCTGTATTTCTGGGAAACAAGAAATAGGCCTAAATATCTCCTGTGTCATGTTGAAACCAGGGAATGTTAGGTGAAAAAATACATTTTAATTTTTCCCTTGTATTCAGGGAGGGTTTTTTGCAATGGAACCAATGTCATCTAGAAAAAAATTGCCAACTCAATTGCTCTTAAAATCAGCAATTCAATTCAACGTGAAGTGCAATCACATTTACAACAGGACCTCAAACTAACATTTTGGTCACACTCTGGCAAGTACTACTATAGTCACTCATATAATTAATATATTCCCATTTAGACATAACATGGTGTACTGCTGCATATTTCTTACTTCTATGACCGAGACATAAGATTACCATGGTAACAGAGTTTGCAGAATATCTGTCACTTGCTATCTTCAATCTAATTTATTTTTCTACAAGCAGTTGCAGTTCAAACTGTAATCAAACTGGGAAATTAAGCCACTGTGGCTGGTGCAGAAGCATCATGCACCAATTTTTTTAAGGGGGCACAGTGTGCACAACACACGGAAACAGGTGCCCACAAATACTGATATTAAAAGTAAAATCCACTTGGCTAAAAAATCGGAATGGGGCACGTGCCCTCATTTTCAATGGGCATGGTTGATGCCCTAATTTTACCAGCCAATCCTCCCAACTCAAATTTAAAAGAATAATCAATAGCATCTTCTATATTGCTTCAATACATCAAATTGATTATTAATTTGTCTTAATTAATATAGGCAAATTACAATAGGGACATGTTGTGAAGACAAGTCTGTGAAATTAATGATTTTCACATGATTGACAAATTGTGCAAATCACTGTATTGGATGTTTAACTACTCATTTTAGTTGGCTACTTATAGATGTCCATCACTTGAGAGGTGTAAAACTGTTGTAACCTATTCCACAATATTTGTTTAATCAGCATTTCACTCTCCATTTGTTAATTCATTTTATAATAATATGGGATTACTAATAAAATAATCCAATTGGTTGAATTAGCTCCCATAGAAATGGCAAGCAATGAAACCAAACATGATACAACATGAAATATAATAAGAAACCATATTATGGCGAAGTAAGATACTTGTTTTGAATTGAGAACTTGGACAGCCTCCCGTTGCATTTGTGTGGGCGTGCGTGTTTAAGATTCTCTGGTGAATCGAGAACACCGCCTAGCAGAATCCAATCATGAAGTTAGACTCAACGAACACCGACACCATTCTGCGCATTGTGCGTGAAATGGTTACATTTAGCCTAATAACAGATATCAAACGTATTATTCGGATTGAGAATTCACCCAGCACAGTTGTAGGGGGATTAGGCAAAATCACGCGGAATGCTTTTGAATTCTCTTTCTGACAAGCGCTCATTTTATTTAGGCCACCGTTGTTACGCGCAGTTAAATAAGAGGCAATTTTTTTGCCGTCAGTAACACTTTGAAAAATTAAACGTCAGTAACACTTTGAATATCACTATGGTATATTATGTATGGTATATTTATGCAATAAATGACAACTTTTATATGTTCATAGTTTTAGAATACTTTTTTGGTGATGTATTAACAGCGAATGAGCACTTGCAGTGTGACAACAGAGCTGTGTTTCATGTGACCACCACCGTGCAGTCAGATCTAAGCAAAACCGTGTTTTAGATTTAGAACATAAGATAAAATCGCATTATTTTTGCATACTTTTTTTATTTATTATTGCATATATAAATACACACCGATTTCTTGCAAAAAAGGACACGTCATCAATATTCTATTATTTTGTTTAGCTCAATCAATGTACTTGTTAAATTACAATTTATTTTACTTGTCCATTCGGACAAGTAAATCTACGAGCTCCTTGTCTGAATACTTTTTTTACTTGTCCCGGACAAGCGGACAAGCCTTTGTCGAGCCCTGCCTAGGGTCCTTTGCACCTTGACCTTGAGCCAAACAACCCCCATAAGCTTTTTTCCCTTGTTATAACATTGGTTGCGTTAGCGCTATCAGCCGAATGGCTTAGTGCAGTAGCTAATGGAACCAAGGGAGTATCTTGTAAATAACCCCTCTAATAATGCCCGGAATGGTACCAAAGTTCTACAGTAGTTCAAATAGGTTCTGTGTTTACAAAACGAGGCATTGAAAAGTTTGTAAGTACACAAGAAGTATATTTAAATAACACTTGCCTGATGGCTGCTACTCTTGGCTGCTACAGCGATCCCGCAAGATCACGCACAGAGCACAACATGTATTGCCAAGAGTAGCAGCCTTAATACTTACAATTTAATTTTGCTCATAGGTGTAAATTACAGTCCCCACTAAATTTCGTCATGAATTTTTTTGTCCCCACCACTTTCTTTGAGAATAAGACCCGGTGCTGGGTGGCAATCAGGAGATTCAGGACCTACTGGGAGTGTCCCGGTAGGCCATTAGTGTTTCGAAACCCAAGGTCCAATCTGATAGTAGGTATCATAGAAACGGAATGATTAGAAATGCCATTCCAATTCAAATCAATGTAGCAGAATGGTCAGAGCGGCGGCCATTTTGTGTTGTACCAATCTAGTGCAAAGCTCTAATAGCCTACTTTCGCATTGAAACAATTTGCGTCAAGTTGCAAACTCAGTAGTTAATTTTGCTGCAGCAACAGAGTAGTCAGCTGCGCTAACATATCTCCGTGGCCTGACAGCAGTTGGCGGTGTATGCACCTTTCAGATGGTTGTGATCTGCCATTATATCAAAGAAGAAGACCAATGTGCATTGGGCTGTCTTGTTGTGAAGAGGAATTGGAGAGTGCTGGATTTAATTGCGTTATAATTCTATTTGTAGGTCATCAAAATATATTTTATATATGCTAATATTACAAACTACAGTTAGATAAGATCTATAACTTGCCTTGAGAGCTAGCCTGGTTAACACCAGACCCTTCTCAGTTCTGACTGACAGTGGGTCTGAGCAAGGTTAATTCACAGCCCATTTCCAAAGGGGCATCACCAATGGATGCCTCTCGAATGCCTCTCGGCGCAATTGGATACATCAGACTTTTGCCGAGTCGAGTCGACAACATCTTTTTTAGATATGAAGTCTTTGAGTATTGGTCTTTGCTCGGTTTTAAAAAAAAATTAAACTTTCAAATCGTTTAAAACAGACGCGATAGCTGATTTGAATGAGTGATATTGCGGATGTTCCATTGCAGCAGTAATTGTTGTAATTGTCTGCTTCAACCAATGACAGTAAAGCTGCGCTATCGTCATCGTATAAAGCCCGCCTCAACAATTGTGATTGGTGCCTCGATTTGGAAAAATTGGAAATGGGCTTGAATGGGCTCTTGGCCAGACTGACATGCAGAGCAAATCTAAATATGCCGGAAGTCCGTCTGGGTTCTCCCAGGCTACTTGAGAGCTTGAGAAGATGTAAATAATCTCAACTGATAGCTAGGCAAATATCACTTTGTAATAGCTAACAGGGAAAATAGTGAGTATGACACACAACTAACAACAGTCGCCATTTGTGTACTAATCAAATGACCAAGCAAAACAGTTCAATGAGGTTTCTACTTATTCCATTTCTATGGTAGTTATATATTGGATGTTTTTAGCAACATGATTTAGACCGCTAGTCAAAACTGTGCAGCCCCTGCTCAGCCTGTACGACGGGCCGCAGCAGCCTCTGTCAATGAGACATTCAGAGCCGGCGTCAGACCAAGCTCAGCAGGGGGACATTTATTTTCACTGGATGGGCACATTTTTTATTTTCTATATATTTGTAGTAGGATGGGGATTTCTACTGATTTCACTATTAGATTGTTTACTTGATAGCCAACCCAGAGCCTAAGATTATTTTAGTCGAGCAGCCACTTGGCTGTGTGTGATCTGATGCCCTGTATCACTTAACTAGTAACAATAATTGTGCTTTGGAATATTATGATATTATGTAATACAAATAGTCCAACACTAATAAAACTATGTTGTAACAAATGTGCTTTCCAAAATTTATTGAATAAAGCAAAGCATACAATATAACCTAAAAAAACTGTTATTTAGCCTGTTAATTTTTTTATTTTTTACACTGCGCAAGTCAGTGCAATTGCAGCTGCTGTTACATTAACTATAACCTGTCCTGAACTTTAAATATACTGTTGTTATTAGACCTTTAGCAAAAATGCCCTAAGATATCCTTAGTATGGAGGAATTTCATCAAAGTAACATGAGATGCAAAACATGTAGAACACAAACTCTTCTAACAACTTTTTTCATATAGTTTGACGTTAACACTAGAACCACCAAATGCCGACGCCATCTAGCTTTTGAGTTTGAAATTGAAATATATCTGTGATTTTGAAAGCTACACCCTCCTCCTTCCTTGACTTTTCCTATATATGTGTATTTTACATTTTTTCTTTGTCCAATTTAAAAAAATCTCAAACAGAAAGCTTTTTATAGATGATTTCCATGTTTTTTATACCCCTAATTCCTATTAAAACCGCCAAAATCCGACGCCGCCTAAAGTTTGTACCCAGCCAATTATCTGGTACCCAGGCGCTAAGCAACCAAGGCACTAAGCGCTTCTCACTGAATGAATGCTGTCAATTGCTCAATGGCCAATAACCACAGTGTAACGTCCAGCCCAGGGTGGGCTGTGTGTGTCCTGTCTCTTGCTTGCTTCCTCATTTGTTGTGTTTTGGTTCCCCCTGGTTTCCCTTCTATGCATTGCATGTGTTATGTTCTTCCGGTTGTGTCTGTTTAGGTGACGTCATTGTTATTAGATTCCTAGGTGTTTTGTGTTAGTCCTCATTTGTTTTAGTATTTAGCCCTTGTGTTTCCTTCTTGTCCCTGTCGATCAATGTTTACTGTTACGTGTTCCCTGT
Source organism: Umbra pygmaea (assembly GCA_016801145.1). NCBI lineage: Eukaryota > Metazoa > Chordata > Actinopteri > Esociformes > Umbridae > Umbra > Umbra pygmaea. Next base: position 10,377 of record JACXGM010004097.1, on the reverse strand, counting down.
TGCATGTTCCTGTGGTGTTGCTATGCTCTCGGTATTGTATACTTTGGTATTGTATACTTTCGGTTTAGCCCCTCGAGGCAGTATTTGTTTTACTCACTGTCGTTTGGAATAAATATCATTGGGTTTATTGGCATTCCTTCACGCCTGTCTCATCCCTATCGTAACGCTCAAGGGATTCGTGACAGATTGATCAACCTCATACAATGAGACAGTGAAGGAGTAACATTGTTGCACGCCGTCAGGAGGAGGAGGAGATCGAGGCAAGAGTCGTGGAGCTGCGAGCTCACATAGACCGGCTAATTGCCTCCGGAGCCCGTTTCCCCACCCTCTCCTGGGAGGACCTTTTTTCCTCAGTCTTCCAGTCACGACAACCCCAGGAGAGTTCTGGGTGGAGCACAGGCAGTGGGAACAGTACGGAGGAGGAGTTTTTGCTGTGGGAGTCCGAGGAGGACACAGAGTTTTTCGTCGGGGATGTGGAGGAGGACTGCGACGAGGAGATGCCTGAGCTCATTAGCGGGTCAGGTTCGTCAGAGGATGAGGACTTTCCCGGGCCCTATGGCTTTCCAGGCCTCAGACTAGTTCTCTCATCTCTCATGCTAGGTCCCCTAGCTGTCATCCTAGCTCTCCCATGTTTCAAGCTAGCTGTTCTACTAGCGTTCAGGCTAACACCTCCGTTAGCTTTCAGGCTAGCACCCCTACTAGCTGTATTAGCCCCGTTAGCACACAGGCTAGTAGTATTAGCCCCCGTACTAGCAGTCAGGCTAGCATCCCCGTTAGCTTTCAGGCTAGCTCCCCTTCTAGCTGTATTAGCACCATTAGCCCCCAGGCTAGCTACCTCACTAGCTTTCAGGCTAGCTCACTTAGCGTTCAGGCTAGCTTACCCGGCTTTACAGTTGATTATTCCCCTAGCTTCCAGGCTAGATTCCCCGGCTCTCTTGGTAACTCCCCTAGCTCACAGGCTAGTTCTTTCTCTAGCTTACAGGCTGGTTGTTATCCTAGCTCTCAGGCTAGCATGTCCTCTAGGCCCACGTCACAAGATGCCCGACAGTCACAAGATGGCAGACGGTTACCAGGCAGTCGACGGTTACAAGAGGGCTGTCCGTCACAACAGGACCGACCGTCACAAGATGGCCAACTCGCTGCAGCCTGCTCCACGCCGGACCCCGCTACAGCTTGCTCCACGGCAGGTTCTGCCACAGCCTCCAGCAGCCTACTCTCTGCTGCCACAGCCTCCAGCAGCCTGCGCTCCACCACCACAGTCGCCAGTAGCAGCCTGCTCTCGGCCACTGTCGTCAGCAGCCTGCTCTTTGTCACCCAAACCTGAGCCCCTCCTGAGCACGGACCTGGAGGTCCTAATCCTCCCTCCGGCGCCGGGGTTTGGCGATGACGCCTCCTGGGAGAAGTACGAACCCCCTGCTCAGCCGCCGCTGGACCTCCCAGACCCCCTGCTGCCAGGGCTCCTAGACTCCCTGCCGCCAGGGCTCCCAGACACCCTGCCACAAGGGCTCCCAGACACCCTGCTGCCAGGGCTCCCAGACACCCTGCAACCAGGGCTCCCAGACACCCTACCTGTGCCGGGGTTCACCGACACCCTGCCAGTGCCGGGACCCCTGTTTTGCCTGTCCCTGGGCTGCCCGAACTGCCTGTCCCCAGGCAACCCCAACTGCCTGGCCTTAGGCTGCCCGAACTGCCAGTCCCTGAACTGATTGGACCCGGGCCCTCACTACTTGTCCCGGGTCCCACTGTCCTTCCTGACCCCAGGCCTTCTGTTCCTTCTGACCCCGGGCCCTCTGTACCGCCAGACCTCGGGCCTTCTGTCCCTCCTGCACCCGGCCTCTCTGCCCTTCTTGACCCTGGGCCCTTTGTATTGCCCACCCCGGTGTGGTGGGCTTAGGGGGAGGTTCTGTAACGTCCAGCCCCGGGTGGGCTGTGATATGAACTTCATTTATTTTGCTCTCCTGTGTGTGTCCTGTCTCTTGGTTGCTTTCTCATGTGTTGTGTTTCGGTTCCCCCTGGTGTCCCTTCTATGCATTGCATTTGCTATGTTCTTCCGGTTGTGTCTGTTTAGGTGACGTCAATGTTATTAGGTTCCCAAGTGTTTTGTGTTAGTCCTCATTTGTTTTAGTATTTAGCCCTTGTGTTTCCTCCTTGTCCCTGTCGATCAATGTTTACTGTTAAGTGTTCCCTGTTGCGTGTTCCTGTGGTGTTGCTATGCTGTCTGTATTGCATACTTTGGTATTGTATACTTTCGGTTTTAATCAGTATTTGTTTTACTCACTGTCGTTTGGAATAAATATCATTGGATTTATTGGCATTCCTTCGCGCCTGTCTCATTCCTATCGTAACGCTCAAGGGATTTGTGACACACCGACAAAAGATGTTTAGTCCTGGCTGAGAATTAACTAAATAATGTGTATCATGTCGTAATTTTTTTTACTTTATTCTTTGCAATATAATGTCATAACTAAATTGAATGGCTATCATGTGTTTTAGAATTGTCGCAGATTACGAAACGCTGCTTCTCATATTTCAACATTTTACATGAGGCTACACTCATGTTGTAATTAATTGAATAATATTTGTATTATAAGTAGACTATTTATTTTTACCATTGCTACCATAATCCTTAAGTTTTAAAATCACAATTGGCCAAATGTTGCTGCGTTTCACATGTAATTCTCCATGTTGGATATAGCCTATTACACTAACAAAAAATATGTGCCAAATTCGCATAACGCCTGACATAAATGGAAGGGCAGAGGGATTTATGAAAGAACTATTGGATGCCCGGGAAGTTAAAATTTTTGAAAACTAGCTACACAAAAGATTAAATGTCTGTAAACACGCTTCAAGTCTATATCTTGTCAGTGCAAAGAGATGAGGTGAGCAGAATGCACTAAACTTTGTAATTTAATATAAATTATCAAACAACTTTATAGGCCATGATTATAGTCTTCCATATTTCATTCTGTAATTACTGTATATTCAACTCTATACTTTTTCAATATTGTTTCTAATAAATTCCAATGAAAAATACTTTTCAAGGTTGTGTCATTCATTATTCTGAAATGTTTATTTTTTCATAGTAACGAAATATAATCACATAATAAACATATTATTTACTCTCTGTATCCTATTATATATTTCCTTTTCCTGGCCGAAACAGCCAGATTCAGATTGAATATTTCCTGGTACTTCATGGAGTTCAAAGGATAAAAATAGGAAAATAGGCTACATAGCTATAACGGTTGCCTGGAAATGTGATGGGATAAACTATATATATATAAAATGACTGGCTATCTTGTTTTTCTGAAATTTCATTGATTATTTTACACCTACAAATTGGCCATCCGGTGAAATCAACCAAATAATGTTGTAGCTACTATCTCTGCATATTTGTCTGTATTCTGCCTAAATCCACCTTAGCAAGAGGGAGAAGACAGTCATGGGACAAAAGGCAGCGTAAGTCTAAACCACACCCTGCCTCAACTATATAACGAAGACCTATGTGGAGTCAGATCAGACTTCCCTGATCACCCAGTGTAGTTTTTCAGTGAGTCCCATGTACATGAAGATTGCATTTATCACGCAAAAAAGTTATGCTGAGAACTTATCAATTTGTCAGCGAGTTTCTCTCTTTTCCAATCAACGAACACGCGTGGTTCTGGTCAAATGTTACATTTTATATCAGAGGGAGAATCAGATGAATCCATTTTAAATCTGCCTGAGAATTGCCACTTCTGCTAATATGAATGTACAACAATATTCAGGTGAGCAAGGAAATATTGTTCTTCTCCAGCTCAGACATAGTATGGCACTATAGGCTATGTGAACTTAGATAGCTATGTGAACTTAGATATTTCATGTATACTTTTATAATTATTTAGGTTGCAAGACAGCCTTGAAAGAAGCAGCAAGTCAGGCAGCACGGCCAGTTCCTCCCCTTACCCAGCAAGAGCAGCTCATTCCCGGGAAGAAGAATCTGCAGTGTCAAGTCCAGAAATGTACACGGAATAAAACAAATGAACACTTTGTGAGATGCAATCATTTAGTTTGCAGTTCTTGCTCTCACAAACCACCAAATCAATCTTGTAATGCTGGCGCAATGGACAATATACCCTTGAATATTTCATTATGTAATTACTGCACATTCAACAGTACACTTCTACTACATGCTTCTAATATAATGTACAAATAAAATCCAATGTAAAATACTTTTAAGTTTGTGTCATTCATTATTCACAAATGTTTTATTTTTCATATATTGATATTATCTCATTATAAACAGATTAACTCTATGTAGCCTATATGTTTCAGTTTCCTGGCAGAAGCAGCCAGATTCAGATTTAACATTTCCTGGTTCTTCACAGAGTTCATGATGCAACCTTTAGGCTTTGCATTAAAATATAGTATATAAAATGACTGGCTATCTTGTGGAAAAAATATGTATCTTAAATCGAGCCTCGCTTTTTTACTTCAATATTTAACAGAAAGAAAAGTAGGCTATATCAAAATCTAGGAAACACAGGGAAAAACTAATAACGCTGCTTGAACATGCAGAACAAAATAGACTTGAAAAGGAGAATATACATGTCTTCAATCGAGCCTCACTTTTTAAAACAGCTTTACATATTTTAATATATATATATATATATATATATATAATATTCACCTACACAGAACAGTGTTTGAATGGAGATAAACCGGTCTTTACAGCGTGCCGTTATGCAATGCTATTTCAAGTCTATTTATCTCATCAGCACAAAGCATTTGAAGCAAGCAGATAATTTAATAATCATAAGAAACTGTACATAGAACAATTCTGAAATCCACACTGCACTGGCTGAAATGTTCGCTATTGTATTTGAATAGAAAATTACAAATATATAAAATATATATATATATATATATATAAAATGGGTATGCCAAACCATAATGTAGATCCCGAAAAATATTTGCTCTGAATTTGTTAGTTGAAAATCTTTTTTAAATATTCAAATTCTATAGAGCCTATGAAATTACGAAAATACAACAGCATAAATATGACATGTTGTAATTCAGGCTATTGTTTCCGAATTACATCCAACAATGAACACATTTTAAAATGAATAAAATGTCACTTTCTGATTGCGCCGTTAGTTGAAAATCATTTTTAATTTCTACATCAACAAAATAAAACAGAAAGATAAGTATTGACTGGTTTATCTCTGAATTAAGTAAATGTGGTAGATTTTCATTCTATAGACTTAAGAATTGTCAATCTATAAAGGCAATAAAATACCATCCAAAACAGCAAAAAATCTCCATGTAATTAATCTGTTTTTAGACATTTTCATTTAGGCCTATAAAAACACAATACAGATGATGCTCTTAATCGCTGGATGCAGTAATGGCTTGGCTGGAGGCTGTGGAGGAGAGAGTCGTTTTTAATGAGGATGTTTATATGCTGATGGGCGTCAGCAGGTGACGGTTATAGGTAGTTTGGAACGCCTGTGGGTTCTAGTGTTAAATATGATGTATAGCCTGCCGCTTGAAACACCAAGTTTTTTCTGCCTTAGCTGAACTAATTTAAGTATAACACTAATAAAGCCATAACTAGGCACAATTTACATTTTGTTGTTCAATTTCTAATGTTCTTAATATTTTTTTTTTACCAGTTCAAATCATCATCACTTTATTTCTGAACAATTAGATTTTTTGATTGCCCAAATGATCAAAAACTTTTAACACTTATGTCGGCATTAGCTGTGCTAAGTTTGAATGATCTAATCTCAATGAAGTCATTATACATGTTTGTTGTTACCTAGTCAAATAGTTGTGTAAATCTGTGTATATCCAGAGACAAAGACAGATTTCAGATTTACTCCCTAAATTTAAGTAAACAAATGTATGAATCTAGGTTAAAGATATCACATCCAAATCAAATGTTTTCTTGTCCTGTTAAGACAAGCAATTCATTCTCAATAACACACATTTCTCCACTCCTCTGGCACTTGCTGCGCATTTTTGCAAGTTGAATGTCGCTGTCTGTGGTTCTGAAATAGGCTCCTTTCAGCATGCGCCATTTAATTGACGCGCTCTGCTAATTTGCCAGCTAATTTTTTTTTTATTTGTAGAACATGAGTTCACTATGGAAGCCCATTTCTGCCAGTAAAATGTATCTACATAAGGAAAATATTTATTTTGCAAGAGCAATTAGTATCTCATAATTATGAGATGCCAAATCGTAATTATGAGATGCCAAATCGTAATTATGAGATGGAAAGTCATAATTATGAGACGCTATCTCATAATTATGAGATGCTATCTCATAATTATGAGATACTAAGTCATATTATGACTTAACACTATGAAGTATAAAAAAGTATTGCACATGCGTATACATCAACAAACCGAAGCACATCAACAAACCAATAAAGCACCTTGCTTTCAGATGAACAATACCATTTTCAAGATTCAGGTATTAATCTTATACGAATTTATACAATTGTATTTACACACTACCGTACTGAATACATACAAGCTACAAGTTTTACAATAGTTTAAATGATCTACACAAGGGTCAAAAATCAACATGGCAATCTTCCTTCAACCGTTTTATGTAAACCTCTAAATCCTTGATTTGAATTTGAATACTTTTGTGAATAAGGCATAAGACATAGTCGTAGCTAAAAAAGTGCACATTTAACTGAGGATAATAAGAGTCTTAAGCTATATTCAACAATGGTGAACAACTGGAATTTGAAGGAAGAGACTGAAGGGAACAAAAACCACCAGAGACTGCATCCCTACAGCAATTCCATTTGACATTGGTACTCTTAAGATGTCGTTTAGGGGCTGTGGAGCCACATGTCTAACTGTGCTCTCAATTTCATAATTAAACCCCTGAACTCATAATTGAATCTAATCTGTACTGTATGGCTTTTACATTGACATTCAAAAAATTCAAGTTTGAGTATTTTAAATTCCACTTGCAACAAATGTAATTTTCAAATGTACTTATGTAAATAAAAATGACAGTAAAGTTTTAACTACCTAACGGACTGCTTGTTAAAATGAAATGCTTAACTATGTTCTAATTTTCCTCTTCTAGTCTGTCAAGGATGATCTGCCTTAGTTTCAAAGACAGATCTACAGATTCATATACATCATTTGGATATTGGAGATTGTACTCTGCTATTAGTTCAGCACATAATTGGCACATGTATTCATCACAGGGATAGTCTTTGAAAGCAAATTGTTCTTTACATATTTCTACTGAATCTTGGCTGACTGCATGCAGGTAATCTCTTGCCCCATACAAATTTGGAACTGAATACATAATTGAGGGACGCCCACTGAGGGATCTGGAATTGTGAGATGTCCGAATCCGATGATGGTTCCATGCCAAACAGATGTCATCCAGTTCCTCCTGTAAATATTTAGATTTTGAATAGCCTTCTTGCTGTTATTATTTGATAGGAAGCCATTAGTATATTCCTGGTACACTGCTAAAAAAAAAAAGGGAACACAAAGAAATGCCAACCCACACCATTACTGACCCACTGCCAAACCGGTCATGCTGGATGATGTTGCAGGCAGCAAAACGTTCTCCACGGCATCTCCAGACCCTGTCACGTCTGTCACATGTGCTCAGTGTGAACCTGCTTTCATCTGTAAAGAGCACAGGGTGCCAGTGGTAAGTTTGCCAATCTTGGTGTTCTCTGGCAAATGCCAAACATCCTTCACGGTGTTGGGCTGTAACCACAAACCCCACCTGTGGACATCAGGCCCTGATACCACCCTCATGGAGTCTGTTTCTGACCGTTGGAGTGGACACATGCACATTTGTGGCCTGCTGTCGGTCATTTTGCAGGGCTCTGGCAGTGCTCCTCCTGCTCCTCCTTGCAGAAAGGCGGAGGTAGCGGTCCTGCTGCTGGGTTGTTGCCCTCCTACGGCCTCCTCCACGTCTCCTGATGTACTGGCCTGTCTCCTGGTAGCGCCTCCATGCTCTGGACACTACGCTGACAGACACAGCAAACCTTCTTGCCACAGCTCACATTGATCGGCCATCCTGGACGAGCTGCAATACCTGAGCTACTTGTGTGGGTTATAGACTCTGTCTCATGCTACCACTAGAGTCAAAGCATTGTCAGCATTCAAAAGTGACCAAAACATCTGCCAGGAAGCATAGGAACTGAGAAGTGGTCTGTGGTCACCACCTGCAGAACCACTCCTTTATTGGGGGTGTCTTGCTAATAGCCTATAATTTCCACCTGTTGTCTGTTCGATTTGCACAACAGCATGTGAAATTGATTGTCAATCAGTGTTGCTTCCTGAGTGGACAGTGTGATTTCACAGAAGTGTGATTGACTTGGAGTTACATTGTGTTGTTTAAGTGTTCCCTTTATTTTTTTGAGCAGTGTATATTCAGGCAGGTACAAGATTTATAACAAATAAAAGTAATATTCTTATATATAGTCTTTGTCATATTGTACTATACATCATATTGTATAGTACATGGGCTTATTTGTTTTACATAAAATACTAATGAACAAATGTGAGTAACAGAAACACTGGACAGTGTTTAGAAAGCTGAACTGAATTAATGATGTATCCAAGTAGTTACCAGTAAAATGTCCATCTGCCTTTAGTTGGTCAAATAGGTTCATCCAAAACTGAACACATTCTCTTCTTAGAGTGAGCCACCACTGACAAATGACATTTTCAAGATGATTCTCTTCTTTAGGAAGGTGTACGACCTTCTGCATCCCAGATTGAGCCTAACTTTTGTAGGGCACCCTCCATTTTCAGCTACAGCATCCATAAAGTATCCTGCAATGACTTGTGGATCTTTATTTGTTTTATATGCCCCATCTTCCGTGAGAAACCATCTATGCATCCACTTATTGCAATCCCATATGGCTTTAACTTGTCATATCCATCAATATGCCACACAATCTGGTCCGCTACTGTGATATATCCATTTACGGAGACAATTTCTTGCCCTCAATTCAACACCTTCTCCATCTAGCAAGCATAGAATTATTCTAACTGTTTCCCTACTTGTTTTAATTCCATTTAGCCAGCATTTCTGGTGCATCCACCTGTAACCATGCATTTTCCTAGCTATTGTTGGATGAAGCTTGCAACTTCTGCTTCATCAGTCAGATTTTTCCTCCTCTCTGTTGTGCAGTATTCTTTCTAGTGTTCAGTTACTAACTTTGATCCCATGGACCTGTTCCAATACGGAAAGAATGACTTTGTTCGTATAACCATAATTGAAGTATTCAGTAATATAATTATTATCTTCCATTATTGACAGCCCCTTTTATATTGCTGTGTTGCTCAAATCCTCAATGAGATACTAAGTCATAATTATGAGACACTAAGTCATAATTATGAGATACTAATTTCTCTTGGAAAATAAATATTTTCCTTATGTAGATATTTTTTATTTTACTGGCGGAAATGGGCTTCCATATTTCACATTACTTATCATTCATTGTCATTTATTGAAGAAAAATGTCTACTAGTCTAGTATTTCAAAATGTCTACTTACTCAGTTGTCAAAGATCAGTCGACTGTTGGTTGACCAAAGAAAATCTAAGTCGGTGAAAGCCTAGTATCCTATCTTCAAAATGTTGTTTGCAGCCCCTCTTCCGTAAATAGGCTAATACTGATGTGTTATTAGCATATTATTTTGTTTAATTAAAAGTAAACAGATACATTGGACGAAATTTTACATAATAATTAGGCTATCCTTGATTTTTTATATACAAAAAACGAAAGACACATGGAGAAATATTGCCTTGCAACAAGATTAATTCTTTGAACCGGCAATGGTGTGCATTAGTCAACTACAGGTCCTTCTCAAGTAATTAGCATATTGTGATAAAGTTCATTATTTTCCATAATGTAATGATAAAAATTAAACTTTCATATATTTTAGATTCATTGCACACCAACTGAAATATTTCTGGTCCTTTCTGGAGAAGGACCTGTACAATCTAAATTCAAATTTATGCCAATTATTCTACATTGCTATTGGTAGCTACTTGTTATTTCTTTATTTTTTCACATACAATGTACAGAATGATGATTTTTCAATCTACATTAACAAGAAAAAATAAACAGCTGTTTTTCAACTGCAGGAGTGACATTTCAGGAAAATGGGTGTAATGATTACTCCAATGGTATAAAAGAGAACACTGTTTATTAGGAACAGGTAAAGGATATTTCCCAAAGGCAACGGTACAGTTCAATCCAAGGCAGACTACCTCATTCAACAGAGCAGGGGTCAAGCAATCATCTCTACACTAGAGTGTTTGGCAAAGGTACAAGGGATAAGCTTAGGCAGAATGTTTAAACAAAGCATATGTCAAAACCAGAACATCC
>JACXGM010004096.1:0-39178 GCA_016801145.1 Umbra pygmaea | reverse complement strand
GACAAGGTGGAAACACAAGGGCTAAATACTAAAGCAAATCAGATACAATAGGGTACACCCGTGCTAATCAACATGTACACAGTCCCCTGCTGATGACGTTATCACCTGAACCTGTGAGACACAAAAGGGACACCAGGGGGAACCAAAACCACAATACATTAGGGAGCACTCAAAGGAACATAACTAAACCACTGTATATTCAATACTGAATAACACTGAGGACGTAAGACAGAACACAGGAGACATATAAGGAACATAAACAGCCTAACCTAGGGCTGGACGTTACAGTATGACTGTACATTTCTGTGCTATCTGTAATGTATGCAGTACTTTTAAAATGCCAGGGAAATTTTATATGAATAAAAATTTGCAATAACCAGGGGAAAGGGAGTCAGAAGGCCAAATAGAGTGATTAAAATGCTGTTGTGTCCTTAAGCAAGGCACTTTAACTTAAATCGCTCCATGGGGATTTCCCTGTACTTACTGTAATTAGACCATTGCAAATGTTTCCTAAATCAACCCCATTGAAAACCTCTGGAATGTGATCAAGAGGAAGATGAATGGTCACAAGCCATCAAACAAAGGCGAGTGGCTTGAATGTTGCACCAGTATAAACTCACCCAACATCAATGTGAAAGACTGGTGGAGATCATGCCAAGATGCATGAAAGCCAATTATCAATATTATTATACAACTATTATTAGTATTACACCAAATATTGATTTCTGAACTATAAGTTAACACATTAGTATTGTGTTTTTAAAAATGAATATGAACTTATTTTCTTTGCATAATTCAAGGTCTGAAAACACTGGGTCTTTTTTGTTATTTTAACCAGTTGTCATTTTCTGCAAATAAATGCTCTCAAAGTTATTGTTTTTCTCTGAATTTTGGAAAGAAATGTTGTCAGTGGTTAGACCGTTTCCTTTCTTGGTGTTTTGAGTATGGAGGTGCAGAAGTCTGTCTAAGACATCTGTCAATAATCTCCCATATGTTACTAATGTTTAAGCTGTGTCTTAAAATGTGATTTTGAATTTTCTGGAAAAATCTAGTCTGAATTAGGTCAATCTTAATTTCTAACTTTTTACATTTAATTCCTCAAACCAAGGGCCACTACGCATCAATATCTATGGTTAAATATACCCTGTCATGTCATGAGAACACTGGATGTGTTGTCATGGTAATGAAATAATGACATAATGACAACATTCTCATTTGTCACTGCTGTTATCAACAACATAGTCCAATGCTGATCTTGGATTTGATAGAGATGTAATATTGTATAAAAAAGTAATATTGCACACATTAATAATATACTGTACTCCCCTTACAACCCAACAATCTATTCTCGGTTGAGTTAGTATTCCCTGACATACACCCCATTTGTGGTGATGTGAACAAAATAAAATCTGGTCATTGCTATCAAAATATCAGTTTCAGGCCCTTTTTCCAGTTTTTCCATATCAGCCTTATTGACTGTAAGTTTACTGCACTACAACACACCCCAGTTCTGTGACACACACACACACACACATTGATTTTTGCAACGTTGACAGGCTGTAGAGTGCAGCAGACAGCTATGGGGGTTCTATATTGTGCTTGTCAGCAACTCCCCAAAGCCTTGCCAAAATAGTCCCAGATGATGCCAAAGACCGAGCTGGACGGCTGCTCTCGCTGTCTGTGTGGAGCTAAATTTAAATCCCCATGCCATTACGACCCCAAACCTGCACGACACTGACATTCACCCCTTCAGCCTTTTCTCTTTACAGCCACCCTGGGCTTGGTAGCCTACCCCACTTGTGCATTTAAAATAGGGATCCTCTTCTGAGTGGTATATCTATCTCTTGATTGTCACTTTCACTGTCACCTCATTCTGTTCCATTTCTGTATCATGTCAGTCATTGGTTTGTGTGTTTGCACCTAGTGCGCCCCCTTCTGGCATTTCTCACCGATGTGCCATTTAAGAGTTCTGCTGTGCAATCTGGAATCATTTTAATGTGACAAACAGAACACATCTCCAATAACGTGTACCCATGAAAGGCTATTTGTTTTAATTGTTGAAGGTTGGTATACAGTGTTGTCTTGCTTTAAGGTGTATGGGACCTGAGTGAAAGTTTGTTGTGTTTACAGTACACACTCACAGACACACACACTCACACACTGGCATAATATATATATATAGCCTTTGTTTGTGCTTTTAATCATGTATAAATGGGCCTTCTTGCTCTTCATGGGCCTTAGTTAAAATGTATTTTATATCGTATTCATATGTGTGGTAGTAACAGGGCTATAAAAGCACACATACACATATTTCTTTTGTTCATTTTTGTCATTTAACACACACTGCACTCAATCTCACAGACAGACATGGAGAGGTAGGGGAGCATAATGCACCTGGTTAAAATTTAAATTGTTGAATTTTTATTGAGCTAGTAAGCTTTCCTTCCTCAAAGAGTGGTCTAGCAGGCTTTGCCACTGCTGCTGGTGCACATGCACTGCTACAGAATGATCAAACCTGGCCCACTGCCTCCTGTGCAAATGTACTGCCGCAGTATGGGTTCAAATCTGGCCTACTGCCTCCGGTGCACATGTACTGCTCTAGAATGGGTTCAAACCTGGCCTACTGTCTCCAGTGCACATGTACTGCTCTAGAATGGGTTCAAATCTGGCCTACTGCCTCTGGTGCACATGTACTGCTCCAGAATGCATTCAAACATGGTCCACTGTCTCCGGTGCACATGTACTGCCGCAGTATGGGTTCAAACCTGGCCCACTGCCTCCGCTGCACATGTACCGCCGCAGTATGTGTTAAAATCTGTCCTACTGTCTCCAGTGCACATGTACTGCTCCAGAATAGGTTCAAACCTGGCCCACTGTCTCCAGTGCACAGGTAGTGCTCCAGAATGGGTTCAAACCTGGCCTACTGTCTCCAGTGCACATGTACTGCTCCAGAATGGGTTCAAACCTGGCCCACTGTCTCCAGTGCACATGTACTGCCGCAGTATGGGTTCAAACATGGCCCCCTGCCTCCGATGTACATGTACTGCTGCAGTAGGTGTTCAAAAATGACTGACAGCTGTTTAATCAAAAATATTTTTTCTTCCCAATTTTCCAAATATAAATCATAAATATGGCTGAAATACATCTCCATTCCCTTTAGTTTTCACAAACCCCTCTGCTCTTCATGGTTGTTACAGTACAGTATATCCCTCTGACCAGCACCTCTTGGTTGGCTGGTATCCTGTGAGAACTATTAGTGACAAAGCTCATGTAGTGAGCCGTCATTCACAGGCCGTGACAGACGGACCTGGTTCACTCCATCACACTCCAAGATCAGGTTTTCCTCTCTCCACCAAGAAATAGGTCAGCATATGTTGGTGTGAATACCAGGACATATATACGATTTGGAGCTGACATTCAATATCATGCAGTGCTTCTGCATAAGGCTATTCATGTTGCATTGTAAATAAAGTTTTTTCAATTTCCCAACTAGAGTGACACCATATACAATATATTTTAGGCTGTTCTCATGGCGATACATACAAAATCGTACAAAAACGTAAAAAATGAAACATACATCCACACGTGACATTTCCGGAGGTAGGAAAACTTATGCTCCGTACGTTTGCAAAACATAAAAAAGTCAGTTAACCCTAACCTCACCTTACCTTACCTTAACCTTACTAACCTAGCATAGTAAACCTCAACTAAACGTTCTTCAAGTATTTTAAATTGTAAATGATTGGCCTATTCTTGGAAGTGTTACGGTAGAACAGAGATTCAATATGTTAAAAAAACTCACATTTTTACTGGCCATATCGTCAGCCTGCCTATGGAATGCGGCAAACTTTCCATTATGTATGGTTACCCACGTCTTGCCATGAGATTGCATTGTATATTTGGCAAAAATCGCTAAAATCATTGAAGGTGCTATTTTGTAGAATTTTAACCGTAAATACAGAAATATAACACTATGAAAATGGAAATTTCTGAATTCCATCCATCCATTTTCATCCTGGATTGTGTCACGGTTTTCTGAATTCCTGTTTTAAAATCAGAAAAAAAGGATGTTTAATGGATAATGTTTCCTTCTACACTAGTGCTTTGTTACACACAAAAGCAAGGCTTAAAATACATTCATTTGATTACATTTGGACTGACATGTGTCCATTGACTAACAATGTAGAAGCAGAACTCATCACGTCCTCATTGCAATTCCTGTTCAAATAGGCACTACATTTATGAATTCATTGTCCCACAGCTTTTGTGAACTGGTGACTCTAAAAAGCACTTTAGTAAACCATAATACCTGTAAACATGCTAAGAAGGATTCTCATTTACTCTCTTGCTCAGCCTGGATTTTTTTTACCTGATTTATATTGTAGAACTCACATATTTCATACTGAGCCAGCATTTATATTTATGTCCATTTTACTATTCTTATTTTAGCTACACGCATTTGTGCAATAATTGAGGTAGCAATGTATTTACATGAGTTGTTTAAATCTTTAATCAGACCCTTCTCAGTGTTACGTAACAAGGTGCAGGCTGCAGGCATGTGCTGGTGTGACCCGGCTACATCTCACATGCACATGTTTGAGCACAAATGCTCCAGCACACCCCTCACATTTTTTTTTATATTTGATGAACTTCTAATGTGACAACACTAAAGAAATGACACTTTGCTACTTTGTAAAGTAGTGAGTGTACAGCTTGTATAACAGTGTACATTTGCTGTCCCCTCAAAATAACTCAACACACAGCAATTAAGGTCTAAACCGCTAGCAACAAAAGTCAGTACACCCCTAAGTGAAAATGTCCAAATTTAGCCCAATTAGCCACTTTCCCTCCCCAGTGTCATGTGACTCATTAGTGTTACAAGGTCTCAGGTGTGAATGGGGAGCAGGTGTGTTCAATTTGGTGTTATTGCTCTCACACTCCCTCATACTGGTCACTGGTCATGGCAAACAACTCTCTGAGGATCTGAAAAAAAGAATTGATGCTCTACATAAAGATGGCCTAGGCTATAAGAAGATTTCCAAGAGCCTGAAACTGAGCTGCAGCACGGTGGCCAAAACCATACAGCGGTTTAACAGGACAGGTTCCACTCAGAACACGCCTCGCCATGGTTGACTAAAGAAGTTGAGTGCATGTGCTCAGCGTCACATCCAGAGAATGTCTTTGGGAAATATAGATGTATGAGCAGTGTTGAGTAAAGCTACATTTCAGTTTCATTCCAGTTACATTCCAGTTACAGTTGAGTTCACAAGTTTTGGGAAGTCCCTAATTAAGACAAAATGATCAGGTAAATGGAGTTCATATCTTAAAAGTAACCTATTAAAAAAAACTCAATTTACCTGATCATTTTGTCTTAATTAGGGACTTCCCAAAACTTATGAACTCAACGTGTAACTGGAATGTAACTGGAATGTAACTGGAATGTAACTGTACAAGCTACTTTACCCAACGCTGCGTATGAGTGCCTCCAGCATTGCTGCAAAGGTCGAAGGGGTGGGGCGTCATCCTGTCAGTGCTCAGACCATACACGGCACACTGCATCAAATTGGTCTGCATGGCTGTCATCCCAAAAGGAAGCCTCTTCTAAAGATGATGCCCAAGAAAGCCCGCAAACAGTTTGCGGAAGACAAGCTGACTAAGGACATGGATTACTGGAACCATGTCCTGTGGTCTGATGAGACCAGTGTTGGGTAAAGTTACTTTTACAATTACTTTTTAGTTACTTGTTGAGTTCACAAGATTTGGGAAGTCTCTATTTTAAACAAAATGATCAGGTAAATGGAGTTCATATCTTACTGGTGACCATGATTGATATTTTCTTTACTCTTTCTATTTGTTTTATAGGTCACTGTTAAGATTTGAACTCCATTTACCTGATCATTTTGTCTTAATTAGGGACTTACCAAAAGTTGTGAACTCAACAAGTAACTGAAAAGTAATTGTAAAAGTGAATTTACCCAACACTGGATGAGACCAAGATAAACTTATTTGTTTCAGATCGTGTCAAGCATGTGTGGTGGTAACCAGGTGAGGAGTACAAAGACAAGTGTGTCTTGCCTACAGTCAAGCATGGTGGTGGGAGTATCATGGTCTGGGCCTGCACGAGTGCTGCTGACACTGGGAAACTACAGTTCATTGAGGGAACCATGAATGCCAACATGTACTGTGACATACTGAAGCAGAGCATGATCCCCTCCCTTCAGAGACTGGGCCACAGGGCAGTATTCCAACATGATAACGACCCCAAACACACCTACAATTTGACCACTGCCTTGTTAAAGAAGCTGAGGGTAAAGGTGATGGACTGGCAAAGCATGTCTCCAGACCTAAACCCTATTGAGCATCTGTGGGGCATTCTCAAACGGAAGGTGGAGGAGCGCAAGTTCTCTAACATCCACCAGCTCCATGATGTCATCAAGAGGACTCCAATGGCAACCTGTGAAGCTCTGGTGAACTCCATGCCCAATAGTGTTAAGGCAGTGCTGGAAAATAATGGTGGCCAAACAAAATATTCACACTGGGCCCAATTCGGACATTTTCAAAGCAGTTTAGACCTTAATGGCTGTGTGTTGAGTTATTTTGAGGGGAGAGCAAATTTACACTGTTATACAAGTTGTACACTCACTACTTTACATTGTAGCAAAGTGTCATTTCTTCAGTGTTGTCACATGAAAAGTTATAATCAAATATTTACAAAAATGTGAGGGGTGTTCTCACTTTTGTGAGATACTGTAGGTATGTGTACACGCACACACCCACAGACACATGCATGTGCACACACACATTAATTATTAAACACTATAGCTGAAGGCGGATGAGAATGAATGAGAAATGAAAGGCTGGAGGCTGGGTTTCACAGGAGGCTACGCACGCAAGCACGTGCACACAAAAACACACACACACAAAAACACACACACACAAAAACACACACACACAAAAACACACAGAGACACATGGTGAACAATCCCTCACCTCCTTGACTAGCATTGGCTACCTCTGGTGTTATTTTTTAATTCTGGACCCCCTTCACTTTGGCTTAGGTGAGTTTTAGAACTGTTTGTTTCTTCATCTAGAAATCAGGAGCATAGCACTTACTGTACAATATGTACAAGACAGGTTTTACTCTACAATTCTCTCTTAGAGAAAATTCATTTCAGATTTTTGGGGTATAAATCTAAACTGAGGTTGAGTGGACAAAATAAGGACATGGAGTACAGCAAGTGGACTTGTGTAAGAAAATTTATTTGGTTCATACTTTCATAATGTGTTCTTGATAAATGTGCCATTGCTAAATAACAACGATTCTGTAACAACACCGTAGAGAACAGCATGTCCCCCCAGGGAAACAGAGATCCCATGAGCCTCTCTGCATTTTGATCGATGCACTTTCATCACAGGTGACTCACACACAGATGGGAGGTGACTCATCAGAAAAATGGGCACTTTCAAACCAACCGACACAAATGAAGATGAACTAAACAGCTCCTAGAGCAGTTTCACTGTCAGTTTAAGGACTGCCCCACAGCAGTTGAATTGACCAGCTACAGCTGTTCAGTAAATATGAGTTAGAATGCAGGATTCACACGTCCCTCTGAGTCTGAATACGAGTCGCCTCCAAACATTGAGTGAGGTTGAAGTCTTTACAACCCCCTTGGTAGGACTGAGGGTTGGGTAATGTGATCCGCCACATGATGCTCATTTCCCTTTAGTCCAGACAGCCAACACCTCTAGCCTGTGGCTGGAAATTAATAGTGGAAGCCAAGATGTCACCTCCTCTTTTGGCAAATACTTTAGCAGGAGAGATAGTGAGAGAAAGATAAAGAGAGAGAGAAGCAGTAAGAGAGAGCAGTCCATTATCATATTCCATTATCCAGATGTCTATATAAAAATGTATTTACAGTTGTGCTCAAATATTTGCATACCACTGAAGAATTGGTAATAGATGTATGATTTTTAAAGAAAAACATCAGTGAGCAGGCAAAACAATGTTTTTTTTCATGGGATTCATATTTAACTGTAGATCATAACAGAATGGCACAGTCATAAAACAAAACATGGCATCACAGATAATAATGAAATGACCCCTGTTCAAACGTCTGCATACCCTCAGTTCTCAATATGGTGTATTGCCCCCTTTAGCATCAATGACAGCGTGCAGTTGTTTGTGATAGTTGTTCATGAGGCCCCGAATTCTTGCAGGTAGTATAGCTGCCCATTCGTCTTAGCAAATTGCATTCAGGTCATGTAAAGTCTTTGGTTGTCTTGCATGAACTACATGTTTGAGATCTCCTCAGAGTGGTTCAATGATGTTAAGGTCAGGAGACTGTGATGGCCACTCCAGAACCTTCACCTTTATCTGCTGTAACCACTGGAGGGTCAACTTGTCCTTGTGCTTAGGGTCATTGCCATGCAGCTTTCTTGCAGAAAAATGTGAATTGTCTGCCAGTATTGTCTGATAACATGCTGCATTCATATTACCATTAAGATCAAGAAAGTTCCCTGTGCCTTTAGAGCTCACACACCCCAAAACATCAGTGAGCTACCACCACGCTTCACAGTGGGGATGGTGTTCTTTTCACTATAGGCCTTGTTGACCCCTCTCCAAACATAGTGATCATAAAGGTTTATGCAAACTTAACTTTAGACTTTTATTTTTTACATTTTCTTCCTCCACCCAACAACCCTAAAAAATGTGACATATTCCAATGTGTATTTCAAGATCTAACATAATAATTTGATTTGGATTTACATTGATTTACACATTGTCATTTTTGTGTGACAATGGTTATGAATTTGAACAATAGGTAAATTAGTTGCCTCAGTGAAAATTCTCAAAATGCCCTTCACTGTACAGGCATGGAAGTATGTTGTGGGCCATAGAAATTTAAACATCTGGGGTTCACTAGGTGTAATATTTGGATCTGACATATTTGCCAGTGTTTAGTTGTTTGACAGAAAAAAACATACAGTTTAGTTTCACTTCAGTCTCAAAAGGTAAAATTTTTGAGTGAGATTTCTGCAAGATTACACCATAAAATAATCTAGACTTGAGTATATGTTTTTATACCTTTCCGAATATGATATACTGTATATAAATGTATATCATTGTGTAAACAGCCAGTTGAAGGGAAAGGGCTTGAAAGAGAGGGAGAGATTGTGAGAGAGAACCAGATAATGTAGAAAGAGAAACTGCAAAATGGAGAGCTCACAATATGACCGTTAGAAACATAAAGTGATAGACTCCAATATATCCATGAGGAGATGATTGATATCTGACAGACTAATGGCAGTGGTAGAATGCGTATTAGATGTCTTTCCTCCTTTACTTCACTCTAAGTATCGAAGCACCACTTATGATCTGACCTTCTTCCTTGTCTCCCTTTCTCCCCCCTCTCTCCTTTCTCCCCCCTCTCTCATTTCTCCTCAGCTTTCTTTTTTCCCACCCCCTCTTTATTTCTTCTCCTGTCTCTTTGTTGAAGTCAGTTGCTACTCACACGGCCTCTCCACAAGGCCTTATATAGTTGTGCTACTGTCTTGCCTAGTTACCCACCAAGGACAGCAGTTCAGTTCTGCCTCTTATAAATACCCCTGCTCAGACTAAAATGGAAGTGCTTTGAGGTATGGAACGGGGGGCTAGGACAGAACAGTTCAAATGAGAGGGGTGCTGTGTGTTTGGGGAAGGGGTTAAGAAGGGTGTTGGTGCTCCGAAGCATAAAACCATCCGATAGAAATTGGGTGCGAGGCATTAAAGTGACCAGTTTTGGCTGCTTGGTAACATCCACGCCAAGTTTCATTAGCATTTTATGCTAAAATACGAACAAAGTTGGTTCAGGTGTTCAGCTCTGGGGTGTAAACATGGAACAGCTGGGGGTCCTCAGGAGAGGTTTGAGAACTGCTGTCATTGACAATGAACATTTTGCACATATCATTTTTTTTACTCAAATATGTTTTGAGTGCAGAAAGATTATTATTGCTTCTGTCGAATACACACATTCCAAATTTGTGTATTCGATTTCATATTTTCAAAAATTGTTTAGGAGGAACTAAACAAATAAGAATTTAACATTTCATTTTCAACATGTTTCGTTTGTGTCAAACTAATGCACATGATATCACTGGGCATGCATATCCATTATTTTATGTGAAATTAACCCAGTGCATTTTGGGAGTCTTCTTCCTTAGCTACTTGTTTGCGGAAGCAACATCGGTGCACAGTCACTCAAATTAGGAATCAGAGAGGGTAATTAACCTCCTACACACTTGATAATTTTGCTCCCTCAGCTTTCAGACACTTGTGCAAATGGCGGAGGTGCAAGTGAATGTGCTTATTGAGCGCCGAGGGTAGAGGGGTCCGTTTGGGATTCAACACTACACTACTGGTCAAAAGTTTTATAACACCCAGGAATTTACGTGTTTTGATACATTCACCAAGGTGACATTCAATTTATCAGAAATTGAAAACAATTAATTATGGATGAGCTAAAGGTTTTATCATTTTTGACACTGAATTAATGACTGCTGAAAATGTGGTTTTGTCATTATGTGAATAATTATAAATCTGTCATTTCCAACATTGGTAATGTCTTGGATATATCTTTTAATCAATTTCACACCACCTTATTGAATTTCTATCCAAATAGGAAAATCCCTGGGTGTTGTAAAACTGGAAGTTCAGGGATAAAATACAAAATGTTTCCCATTGTCAGCTTGAGATTTGATCGGGCCACGTCTGAGGCTAACTGGGGTGCTACAGCCTCCTGATAACATTTCAGTTTGTTGTTGACTCCAGGCATGAATTTCCGCCACTATTTCCGCTCCATTTCGATTGGGTTTTCGAATGAACTAATCCTAATTTATCTGCACTTAGAACATGTTTGAGTTAGGAAAACTGATATGTGCAAAGAGGTTATTGGTTGATGGACTATATGTGAATTTGCTTTGCTAAAGCGTGACTTCTTTCTACAGTTACTCACCAGTCCAGCTGCCCTGACGTACCAGGTATGTTCAGGCCACACCTCTCTGCCAACCTCTCAGCAGCTTGCTCTCAATGCTCTGTGACAAACGATGCATCAGAAATGGCATCCTATTCATGGTGCACTACTTTTGACCGGATTTGACCCTGTATATCCTATTTATTGAATAGGGTGCCATTTTGGACACAAGCACCAGTAATTTGACTGTGCATCTCTGTATTGCAGTAGGGAATGTGAGACTGCAAGTAAGGCTGTAATTTACTCACCAAAGCTGAATAAGCAAAACAAAATGGATTAAGCTACAGCTGGTCTAACCCTTTACATTTGAATGAATGAATGAATGAATGTATTTATTGATCCATCCCACACAACTTTCCCTCCCTCCCTCTGTCCACCCGTCCATCCATCCATTCAACCAGCCAACCCATGCACCCACCCATCTTACCACCCACCCACACACCCACCATCCCAATCAACCGACCAACCCACCAACTTACCCACCCATCAGATCAACCAACCAACCAACCAACCAACCAACCAACCAACCAACCCAAACACCCACCTGCCCACCCACACAACAGTCCACTCACCCACTAACACATCCAACTGACCAGCCCACACATCCACCTGCCGAACCCCCCATCCAAACCACCCATCACCCAACCAAAACATGTACTTACTCACCCATCCATCTACCCACACAGCCACCCATGCATCCAACTATAATTTAAGCAAAACAGAGATGCTGCCCACAAGACACTCCTTTAGACCAGAACATGGCTATTTGGCTTCACTGTAAACCAAAAGTACCATTGAGGACCGTGGACATTTTTGGTTTAGCTCATTTTTCTTCTGGTACTTTAAACCAAGAAAAGACAACAATTCAGGGAGCTGTAAGAGGCTGGTTTGGAAGAGGTGGAGCTGAGGCTTTTGGCCAAACCCTGAAATGATTCGGTGCTATTTCACCTGTAAATATCACTGAATATTTCTAATGGATATTGGCTGATTTTTAAAGGTGGACTGCAGTCACATGATTATTTATTTGAACTCTCTTGCCTGCTAAATGTCATGTAAGAGTGACAACCAATTCTAGCCTATTAAAGAACAGCAGGGCATCCCATGGAGATGACAGGGTGTGGTACATTTTAGACAAGGTGAGATCACTATTTGAGAACAGTATGTTTCTGCAGGAACGTATCATGATCATAGTAATTGGGTGATCATGTGACCAGAGTGCACCTTTAAACAGCTATTCTGAAGTGATCAAATTGAGCAATTTTCTGTTTTTTGGTAGATTGTATTACTGACTGTTTTTGTAATGCCAGTATGAACCAACTATTGACAGTACAATACATAAAATTTTATGTCTTGAATTTGCAGTTACTGTCAGTCACACAGTTAAAATCATGCTATCATTTTTTTTTTATTATTCCAGCTAGCTATACAAAGACTAACCAAAGTAACTACGAAAAGATTGAAACTTAGAAAACCCTACCCTAACTTAGGTGAAATCAGCAGTCATGGTTTTTGGGCATAACATTCATGAATACATGTACAATTTGTGCAATATCACTTATATACTTATATTACAGTTAAAAAAACTTTAAATACATTTTGTGTCTACAAAGTTTTCATTGTCACTTTTTGCGTTACTGCAGTTAGCCTTTGTAGGGCATTATAGTACTCTTACTGACCAGGAATATTCCAAAAAGTGCAAGGCAATACCTTAAGGCTTTTGCTTTTAAAGACTTGATAAAGAGAAGAAATTCAGTGATTAGATGGCGAGTCAGTGGAGTGTTTGGGTTGCAGTGCACACATGTTTTTTTGAGCACCTCAATCTTAAAGACTAACTTTCACCCTGAATTTCAGTTTAGGCACTCCCCTTCAAACTTGTTACAAAATCCAATTGTGTTATTCTAATACAAGTTTTTTGAGTGCCCAACTGACTAAAGGAATATTCCCCATTTCTGTGGCTGATATTTTTGACAGATCAGTGGCCAACTTGAAAACAACATTTTTCTTAACAATATACAAACACTGCTAGTATGGTGGGCACAGCTGAAACCTGCCACCTAAAGTACAAGGAATGTATGCTGCTATTGGGAAGTTGTTTGTAGAGAACATTGTAGATCGATGCTCTCTGACATTTAAAATTATGATTTATTCAGCCATATTTTAAATAAGGAACACACATATGATCTGTCTTAGCCATCAGTGAGACATGGTGGAAGGTTTCGAGATTGCATGCAGCCCACTGTTGCTTTTTCAACTGAGAAGCCAGAGATGTCTTTAAGTCACTTCATGCAAGTCAAAGTCGAGTCTCAACTGTTAGTTTATCCATGAGCGACCAGCTCTTTATGTTCTGGAAACAATCTGCATTCTCCCAGTGGTTTTCCACATGTTTCAGTTGCATTAATTTGGCTAGGTAGCTAACACAACCTTATTCTACTACATAATTTGCCAAGTTAGTTAGATAATGTAAAGTTATGTTAGTTACCTGCTGACTAAGTCTGAATAACCTCTTTCGGTGTAACTTCAAGTGGCGCAAGAAGTTTGATGTTGTTATAGCTACATCTCTGCCCCCTTTAATTTTAAAATCTTCATAGTCAAAAGCTATTACAAATGAACGAGGTGCACTTCCAATTGCCATTTTGGCTGTTATTTCCCGCTCACTTCTCTGAGGAGAACTGTGGCTAACATTACCTACTGTATATGTAGGTGACTTTCAACTTTAATTGCTTCAACTGTCAGACTCAGAGCCTGACCAGATCAGGGCGTGAAGGCATGTTTTTTCCTTAGTTTTACCTATTCTATATTTACTGTCCAATGCCCAAGTCCAATGATTACATTAGCTAACTAATTTACCAGTGTAAACATAGATACCTAGCTATAGCTAAAATTAAATCAATTTAACAAACTGCAATTATACAATTGTGCAAATACGATGAAGGAATTAAGATAACTATAAATGCTAACAATGCTAGCTAGGCCTATAAAAACAATGATCATGCTAAAACTCATCAACTTGAATAACTTGTACCAACTAACACTTTTAAACCTTCAAGAACACAGAGTTTAAGTCTGCCTGACACAGTCTTGACCTTTTGGCCTCTGGAAAGGTCATACTTTCACCTACAGTGAAGTACCTCATGGTTTTGTACCCTCTGTCTAAAAAACAATCGACTTTGAGGCACGATAGCTTCGGCGATGATGATCCCACATGGATGAACCACCACAAATATTTTTGAATCTCCTCTTTCCAACGGTACCAAGCTACTGTTTTAATCACACTTGACGCTTTAGAGCATGAAATTACTTTGACGCCTTTCAGGAGTTACCACCCAGCAAAGGAGTGAAGTCTTCACAGGAACCCTCTCTTGAGTGATATAGGAGCACTTTGTTTTGAGTGTCTGTATTTCAGCCATCACCAATCATGAACTAAAGTCCAGTTCCGGACCGTGGGATAGTTATCTGTGGACCACAACACATTTAAAAAAAAATACGAATATTGGCAGAGATTCTTGTTTTTTCATCAGGCACACTTTAGCCAGCTCCGGGGAGATTCGAGAGCTTTTGTGTGTAGTTCAAACATGTGACTTGTTTAAATCACTTCACGCAACGTAAGTCAGTCAAAGCAATTATTTATAGTGCATGGAGACCAGTAGAGACCCTTGTAATCAGGAGAGGAAGGAATAAGCGAAATCAGGAACGAGAGGTTACGGAAGATTGGCCCTGCCACAAAAGGACCAGCTGTCACCACATGTCAGTGATTGTCTCGTTAACACAGGTGAGAGTGTTCACAAGGCAAGGCTGGAGATCACGCTGTCATGTTGATTGAGTTAGAAGAACAGACTAGAATTTTTAAAAGTAGGGAAGTGCTTGAAATCATTGTTCTTCCTCTGTCAACCATGGTTAGCTGCAAGGAAACAGGTGCCATCATCATTGCTTTGCACAAAAAGGGCTTCACAGGCAAGGATATTGCTGCTAGTAAGATTGCACCTAAATCAACCATTTATCAGATCATCAAGCACTTCAAGGAAAGAGGTTCAATTGTGGTGAAAAAGGCGTCAGGGCACACAAGAAAGTCCAGCAAGCACAAAGACTGTCTCCTAAAGATGATTCTGCTGTGGGATCGAGCCACCACCAGTGCAGAGCTTGCTTAGGAATGGCAGCAGGCAGGTGTGAGTGCATCTGCACACACAGTGAGGCGAAGACTTTTGAAGGAAGGCCTGGTGTCAAGAAGGGCAGCAAAGAAGCCACTTCTCTCCAGGAAAAAACATCAGGGACAGACTGATATTCTGCATAAGGTTTTGGGGGGATTGGACTGCTGAGAACTGGGGTAAAGTCATTTCCTCTGATGAATCCCCTTTCTGATTGTTTGGGCCATCCGAAAAACACTTTCTCCCAACAATCCAAGAACAGTTTGGTGACGACCAATGCCTTTTCTAGCATGAAGGAACACATTGCCATAGAGCAGAAGTGATAGATAAGTGGCTCAGCGAACAAAACATTGACATTTTGGGTCCATGGCCAAACACTTATTGAATATCAACACTTATGGAATGCCTGTAATTATACTTCAATACACCATAGTAACTACTGACAAAAATATCTAATAACATTGAAAGAGCAAACATTGTGGAGACCAATACTTTTTAAATTCTCAAAATATTTGACGACGACTGTATATTGAATGCCCTTACTCCTGAGGTGTGGTTGTTTTACCTAATTTCTGCACATTTTCAATGTACTGTCTGCATTAAAACTGGACCTCTTTGAATCCAATGTCATTTTTTTAAACACAAAGGCAGCAAAGAGCTTGATTTTGTGCCGATAATCCCCAAAATATGCATTTACAATGAAGTGTAGATATAAATACCAGGATGGATGTATTTCACTGTGGCAAAAAAAGATCAGGTCTCTGATGATAATTTCTTTGTGAGAGTTACTCATTAAGGAACAGCCCATCTATAAACATGTAATTAATTCTGTATGTTTAGCTAATAAAAACCTCTGTATATCTATTCTGCATTTTATAGATCTGATTGGACTATGTATAAGCAATGTCCATTTAACCAAGCCAATCAGAGGGCAGGGTTGAGTGATTGCAACATTTTTAACAAGACTCACAGTACTCATACTCATGGTTGTGGTCCAGGAAGTCAAATGGTCATGTACATTTTCTCATACTGTACTGTAGGTACAAAAATCACTGAGGTAAAACATTCATTCAAAATATTTTAATAATCACATACAATAGTAAATAGAGAAAAGGTTTATGATTAAATGTAACCTTACTGTGTATCCGTATATACTTTCCACTGACATTTCTCTACCTATTATTAATTTGGAAGCACAATAATCAGCAATGATGAATATAGAGTATATGGAAATGTACTGTATACGGAAATGTGGATCATTATCTTATATGGGAAAAATAACTATTTAACTTCCCAAACCACAAAGGGAGTGGTAATTCTGAACTTGTTCTGTTAATATAGTTCCAGGAAGGCTCACTGCACGGCTAGGAATTCATTTGAATTTGAGTGCAAGCGGCGATGCTAGAAGTGGTCCCTGTGCATTGATAGTGCTATATATTTTACACAGGTTCATTCTCTTTCCGTCTGTCTCCCTTTTCTGTAGCTTGCAGCCCAGGTTTTGGATGACATCGATGATGAAGACATTGGATTTGGCCTTGTGGATGAAAAGAATGATCGTTCTGTTGCCAAGAAACTGGGTAAGACCTTAGTCATGACTCCTGCATATTGCATGTTTCCTTCAGGCTGACGTCCAATAATAATATCCCGTAATATCTGTGCTGCCCTTGGGTATGGGAAACGCTGTGCGTTTTCACCAACCCGACACATAATAGCCCTAATATTACTCTCAGTATTTAATTTAACCGTCAAAGAGATGCCATTTTTGAAGAACATTACTTTTCAGAGTATCTCACTTTCAACTTCTAATTTCTGAAACAGATTAAAAAGCATTTCTGTCTCTGTCAAGTCCACACATGAATTTCCTTTTCTTACACCTTGATTTTACAGTAGGCTCCAAAAATTACTGGCACTCCTGACTGGCAATGCACAAACAATACTTTAAAAACATAAACAATATAATTAGAGATAAACTCAAAATACCAACAAGTAAGAAACATTGTACTATATTAATGTTACAATGGATCCAAATAAAATCATACAATTATTTAACACAAAAGAAATGTCACAAAAATCAAGGTTCCATAATTATTGATACTAATTCCTTATTATGATTGAGGTCCATCAACTTAGAAGCAGAACATTGATTTTGTCACTGAACCATTTCTGTGTGGATCTTGAAGTATGTTTTGGGTGAATGTCTCATTGGAAAGTCCACCTACGGCCAAGTCCCAGTCTTCTGGCAGAGGCAACCATATTGTCAGACAAAATTGCCTGATACTTGGTTGAATCTTGACCAGTGCCCCTGGACCTATGAAATTAAAACAGCCCCAAAACATCACTGACCCATCACCATATGTCAACGTGAGTATGAGGTTTTTCTCCTTGCATCTCTATTTTGATGCAAACACTGCCAATGCTGTATCTGACCAAAATGTTCAATTTTGTTCTCATCTGACCAGAGCACCTTCTTTCAGTCATAATTGAAATTATGTTTGGCAAACTCCAAGAGCTTGTGTCTGTGTCTTGGGGTCAGAAAGGGCTTTCTTCTGGCAACCCTTGCAAAGAGGCTGTGGTTGTGGATGTGGCGTCTGATGGTGCTTTTTGAAACCTGGTGACCCCAAGTCGCCACCAAGGCCTGCATTTTTTCACATTGATTCTTGGGGAGGTTGTTGCTTCTCTCACCATCCTCCTACCTATTCTACCCATAAGGTTTTCAACTGTTCCATATTTGTTGAAAATTTTAATAATTGCCCTGATAGTGGTATATTCAATCATTTGTGGATCTTCTTGTAGCCATTACCAGATTTATGAAGGTCGAAGCAATATGTCTCTTTTTAACTGCCACTTATTTTTTTTTCTTTATGGTGTTGGATGACAAATGGATATTGCATGTGTGTTACTTCATTTTTATACCTTAATGAAACAGGAAGTAATGTAATGGCTAAATATAGTTCCTTAAGACTTAATTGTTAATTACAATAACCATTAATGGTCCCATTCATTGTGAAACCTTGATTTGGTGGACATATATTTTTCATTTAATCAAATAATGATTTTGGTTGGTTCCATTGACTCATTAATAAAGTACAGTATTTCTCACATGTTGGTATTATGAGTTTTTTTCTATAATTGTATTGTTTATATTTTTTACAGTATTGTTTGTGCATTGCCAGTCAGGGGTGCCAGTAATTTTGGAGCCCACTGTAGATGGTTTGTCACCCTGTAGTTGCTCAGTTAAAAACAGGCTGCATATTAAGTCCAATGTCAAAATTCTCTCTCATCCTATCTCTATCAATATGACATCGATTTACAAAAAACAATTAATTGGAGACATACTAAATGCATCTCCTAATTATCCAGAATTTTTTATTTGAGAAAATAGAGATAATATTAGGAACTTCAATAGTACACATTCTTCTTTGTCCCCCCCACACCCATAAACAACCAATCCACCTGTCTCTCCATCCAGCCACCATTCAGCTGAAACCTAGATAATATTACCTGGGAAAAAAGCAAAGAAAGTCAATAACTTGTTATACACTGCTCAAAAAAATAAAGGGAACACTTAAAAAACACAATGTAACTCCAAGTCAATCACACTTCTGTAAAATCACACTGTCCACTCAGGAAGCAACACTGATTGACAATCCCCCAATGAAGGAGTGGTTCTGCAGGTGGTGACCACAGACCACTTCTCAGTTCCTATGCTTCCTGGCTGATGTTTTGGTCACTTTTAAATGCTGGCGGTGCTTTCACTCTAGTGGTAGCATGAGACAGAGTCTACAACCCACACAAGTGGCTCAGGTAAGGCAGCTCATCCAGGATGGCACATCAACGTGAGCTGTGGCAAGAAGTTTTGCTGTGTCTATCAGCGTAGTATCCAGAGCATGGAGGCACTACCAGGAGACAGGCCAGTACATCAGGAGACATGGAGGAGGCCTTAGGAGAGCAACAACCCAGCAGCAGGACCACTACCTCTGCCTTTGTGCAAGGAGGAGCAGGAGGAGCACTGCCAGAGCCCTGCAAAATGACCTCCAGCAGGCCTCAAATGTGCATTTGTCCACTCAAATGGTTAGAAACAGATATCATGAGGGTGGTATGAGGGCTCGACGTCCACAGGTGGGGGTTGTGCTTACAGCCCAACACAGTGCAGGACGTTTGGCATTTGCCAGAGAACACCAAGATTGGCAAATTCACCACTGGCACCTTGTGCTCTTCACAGATGAAAGCAGGTTCACACTGAGCACATGTGACAGACGTGACATGCCGTGGAGAACATTCTGCTGCCTGCAACATCCTCCAGTATCCTCCATCCTCCTACTTTAGCGGTGGATCAGTAATGGTGTGGGGTGGCATTTCTATGGGGGGCCACACAGCCCTCCATGTGCTCGCCAGAGGTAGCCTGACTGCCATTAGGTACCGAGATGAGATCCTCAGACTCTTTGTGAGTCCATATGCTGGTTCGGTTGGCCTTGGGTTCCTCCTAATGCAAGACAATGCTAGACCTTTTGTGGCTGGAGTGTGTCAGTAGTTCCTGCAAGAGGAAGGCGTTGATGCTATGTACTGGCCCGCCCGTTCCCCAGACCTGAATCCGTTTGAGCACATCTAGGACATCATGTCTCACTCCAGCCACCAACACCATGTTGCACCACAGACTGTCCAGGAGTTGGTGGATGCTTTAGTCCAGGTCTGGGAGGACATCGGTCACTTCATCAGGAGCATGCCCAGGCATTGTAGGGAGGTCTTATGGACACGTGAAGGCCAAACACACTACTGAGACTCATTTTGACTTGTTTTAAGGATATTACATTAAAGCTGGATCAGCCTGTAGTGTGGTTTTACACTTTGATTTTGAGTGTGACTCCATATCTAGACATCCATGGGTTGATAAATTTGATTTCCATTCATAATTTTTGTGTGATTTTGTTGTCAGCACATTCAACTATGTAAAGACGAAAGTATTTCATACGATTAGTTCATTCATTCAGATCTAGGATGTGTTATCTTAGTATTCCCTTTATTTTTTTGAGCAGTGTATTTATTTAGTAAGAGAATATTTGTTGTAAAAATTGTTTTAGCCATTAGCTTTAACAGCTGACCTATACACAGAAGCCAGCTAATTTTAGCAAATTTCCAAATGTTCTACATAATTTCCAAAAAAACAAAGCCAACGACAAACTTTGGGCAAATTACATCTAATGTATCAAGATCAAGTAATAGGCCAGCTAGTACACACAAAAACAAAATATACCTAAAAACATAATGCACATACATTACTTCGGTATGCGAATTAATGAAAATATCAGCACTGTTTTGAACATCAAGAACACTGCCAATTTTCAAAAGAGTTTATGGCTAGAGAGTGTGTGACGTTTGAGCTGAGGAGAACATAAGGTGGAAGCATGCAAAATTGAATTACATATTGTCATATGGAAAGAAGAAAAACAACCAATGAAGCAAACTCACAGCATGGCAACGGATACATAGTGTAAGAACAATAATCGACCCTGACACCCGGGCAGGGGATGAATTTATTGATAGAAATGGTGCCCATCTTTCAGATTGTATTATTGCTATTTTTACTGCATTGCTGATGTTAGAACCGGAGCACAAGATTTTCACCGTACATGCAATTACACCTGGAGTCTTTCCTACATGTGCCAATAAACTTGAAACATGAGCTTGACTATTACAAACAAGTGAGTGTGATAATGAGATGGAAATCCTCAGATGGGTATGTAGCTCATGTCCAGAAATGGTCACAGGGTGGCACCCACACTCCATGATAGCCCTAGATCAGCCATCACCAATTAGCGGACTCCGGTCCGAGTAACCATGGTAAGGTTCTCTCCGGACCACACCACACTTAAAAATAATTATAATTATAATATTGCGGAGCTTCTCTTTTTTTGTCGGGCACCCAACTCGTGTCACAGAACCGAGAGAATCGAGTGCCATACGTCAATGAACTAACTGACTCCTGTTTTTTACCTCATCTGTACCGGCAGCACTTCCGCTCCTGCACTACAACGAGTTGAGAAGTTAATGAACTCTTGCCGAATGAGAATTAGGTAGGCTACGGTTCACCAACTCCCATTAGGCTAGGCGAGGGAATATTCCAATCATTAGAAGCTTACAGATTTTGAACATAACATCTCCAAGTATTGATAAACTGTGTACATTATCAGCTGCCTTAATGTGTTTAGTTGTGCAATAGATGCAAGTATTCAGCAAAGTGTGATCAGTAAATTTCAGAATGTAGGCTGTCATGAGAAGACTGCGCACCGCCGCACCAGGCTACTCAACGAGACTGAAAGTAACCGTGCAACCGCTCAAGTCTAATGTGATCAAGCGGAATTGCCAAAACTGCGCACCTCCGCACCAGACTACTGAACGAGACCAAAAGTAACTGTGCCATGAACACAATCATCTATGCACTAGAATCAAGGCTTGGTTAATAACCCAAACTTGCAGGGAACCAAGACACTCACATTATTGATGGGGAAGTACATCACATACAAATACACGTCATGTTATCTTGGTAGTTATGTTAATGTTGCAGGCTGCATGGTAGAGGCTGTCACAAAGAGATCGCGGTGCGCAACAAGCTATTGAACGAGACTGTAAACGAAGGTACTGCATGAGTCTAATGTAAGCAAACGGGTGTCCCCTCCCCCCACAGGCACGCAAACCGCTAACCGAATCTATTAACTCGGTAGGCCAACCAACAACCGTCCGGTTGAACCGACTTGCGTAAAATGAGTCGGTTGTCCCATCACTAGCACAATTTAGCCAGCTCAGTGGAAATGCGAGAGCTTATTTGTGTAGTTCAAACATGTGCCTCATTTAAATCACTTCAGGAAACGTAAGCCAATCAAAGCAATTGTTTACAGCAGGTGCAATTTATTTAAGACTGCAAGGGAAGCTTCGCTTCCCCTAAAATGTCAAAACATTTATGGTCCAATATATATTATTTTGTTAACATTTTATTGACAAAAAATGCGTTAGAACATGTTCATCATGAGTTTGTTCAGAATCAGCTACACATAGCAGGTCGACTGACTCGATTTCCGTCTCATACATTGCCGTAGCGTGCATTTCCCTGTTGAAGCCTGGCGTACATGGACTTTAATGGGGCTGCTTTGAATTTTTTTTTTCAAAACTAGACATTGGATAAATGCGATTATGTCCCACCCACGGACGCTCAGCATCTCTGGGGGGGAATGGAGGAGTGGGCTGGCCTGGACTCTGGGCGTCTGTGTGATGATTGGAGGGTCTGTCGAAAGACTGCATCTCCTTTTGACTGACAGCCATTTTGTACTATAAAAAGTCACCGAAGCAATTGAAGCTCAGTCCCTTAGCAGATTTTGTAAGTGTATTCGAAAGACAAACTGCTGCAACCTATTTCTTGGTATTTGCTTGGCAAAATTGCTAGCCAATTTTCATCATACATTTCATTCAATTATACACCACATTCCTTGTTTCAGTTTATCCTAATTCCCACATTTCCTCATTCAAGTTCAATATAATTTTGTTAGATCGTTTAATATCGTTTTGTTAGGAGCTTCTCTTGTTTAAAGTGGCTCAAGCCCTACACCTGTAACACAATGGGCCAAGGCCGTTTAAGCAGCCTAGCTCTGCTGGCCTTTGAGAGGACACTGGTCAAGTCACTGTAAAAGGCACCTAGTTGGTATGACAGGGTCAGAGAGCATTTTCTTGAAAAGGAACATAGGGCAGAATTTATGTATAAATAAATTGACAATTTTTATGATGTAGCAGGCCGAAAATGAGCTTCCTCTCTTTGAACGACCAGGAGCCGTCACTGGTTTACAGTGCAGGGAGAGCAATTTAGACCCTTGTAATCAGTAGAGGTAGGGATAAGCAAAATCAGGAACAAGAGGTTAAGGAAGTGACAATGATGCACACACTCAAGTTAAGCAGTCAACTTAGCTAGGTGTCTTGTAGTGTGCTAAGGTACTTAGCTAAGTTTGTGTTGCACCCTTGACATAACAGTCAATTTCAAAGAATCTTAGTTCTTGTAGCAGTAAGATTACATTAATTCTAGCATGGGTTTTTCCGTACAGCCTCATGTTTTTCTCTATCCACATTTTAAAGCTGATATTTTAAAAAAATCCCCCCCTAGAGGGTTAGCATCTTCTTCACATGTTTCACCCCTGATGAGTTTGCTCCCCCTGTGTTTATTGAGGCCCTTACTAGTGAGGTGTGGTTGTAATGTCT
The DNA here is from genome assembly GCA_016801145.1 of Umbra pygmaea. Lineage (NCBI taxonomy): Eukaryota > Metazoa > Chordata > Actinopteri > Esociformes > Umbridae > Umbra > Umbra pygmaea. The sequence continues at coordinate 15,789 of JACXGM010004096.1, read as the reverse complement.
CTTCAATGTACTGTATGCACTTACTGTAAGTAGCTGTGGAAAACAGGATCTGATAAATGTCTAAAATGTAAATGTAAAATGTTTGACCTTTGCTGTGTAGAAAACATGTGTGTCTGGACCTCTTTGAATTTTATTTGAATACCCCTGTTCTAAATAAAGACCGCACGACAGATTTTCAAAACAAAAACGAGAATACATATAAATAGCCCCAATTTAAGTTGATGTTAACTATCAATGTTACATATTAAAGTTGATATTGTATTTAAAAACCGACTTAATAATTTTTCATACAATATCTAGGCCTAAATAAATATCCATGATGTCTTTCTATACTCTAGAATTTTTTACTTGTTCACTAAACCCTACTCCTAAATATACCGTAACCTGCCCTTCTCCTCTAACCCAGGTCTGGATGAGGTGGAAAGCATCTATATATTTGCTGATGATGAGATCATTGAGTATGATGGTGAGCTGGCAGCAGATACTCTGGTGGAGTTCCTCTATGATGTAAGTTACCGTTTCACATTTATTTCTTAGCAACACAAGAAACAAACAGCAGGAGTCTTGAGATTAGTATCTTTCTAATGACCTGTGAACACCAGGTCTTTATTAAGTTGGTCATTATCAAATTACCCACAAGGCAAATTTTGGTCATTTAATTGGTATTATAAAATATCTACTAATGTCTTCTATCTTTTAAATGACATAGAATTGCATGAAAAATTTAATAAATAATAAAAATATGATTATCTTAATATTATACTGTTCCTGTGTTCAGACAATGACACACACCTGAACTTGCATCCAAGCTTGTCTGTATTGTATATTTATATAGATTATAAATTAATTTACTTTTTAGTAACCATACATGTTATCTGGCCCTTTGTCCAAAAAGGTTGAGAACAACTGTACTTGTTTTTATGAAGTGTGTGTGTGAAAAACTGAGCACATGCAACATGAATTCCTGCAAACTTACTAAAGCAAATTGAACTCCTCATTCACTGTCATTGAGGAGCTACGATAATTATGTTTAAATCTGTAATGTTACTTGCCTAAGAAGTGCCAGCGCATGTTTTCTGGCACAGCTGCGCAAAGGATTGATTTGCTCTGGCCGAGAGCAAAACGTGTGTTAGCTCCTGCTAGAACAGTGGCTCCATTTGCTGTTATGAGCCTAGGTAAATATTAGGAAACATATATTAGAAAAGTCATTTAAAATGAAGCATGAACATTTCTCTGTGTCACAGAAGGATGCAACCACTTTATTAAAAATGGGTAAGGGATCTGCGGGTTGAGAGGCGCGTACTTGTTGCTTGGGATGCAGGGCAGATCAGTTTCATGTTTTTGTTTGTAATGTGAATGTCATTAAGTCCATATACTGTAAAAAACATTAAAGAAATGGGAAGCCCTATTAGGTACTACACTTATTCAGTAGGGGAGAAAAATCTTCAGTATATTTCAAGGTCATATTTTCATAAAATCTGTGCCATGTGTTTAGGTGTCCTCAAATGTCAGTAGACCTATACTAAATATATTTCCTTGATACAGTATGCAGCATTCTGATCCATAGCATGACTACTTAAAAATAATTGTTTGCGTACTGTATGTCTATTGAGATGGGAAATCCAAAATTGTCCATTTTACTTAAACAGTTAATATTGTTTGAAAAATACTGCAGAAAAGATACTTCTCATACATTATGCATGCTAAAAATCTTCTGACCCTCTTGCCTCTTCGAACACCCTCCCCTGTGTGCTTTTCTCGGCAGGTGATTGAGGACCCTGTAGAGATCATTGATAATGACCGCGAGCTGAAGGGTTTCCACAACATAGATGAGGACATCAAGCTGATTGGCTACTTTAAAAGTGAAAAATCCCCCCGTAAGTACAGCCAATCAACTCTTTGCTAATGACCATACAATGTAATGACTGAATGTAATTCCATATAGACTGCTAGATTCTAGATCTGTTTGCTCTGCCATGCCTGACCATACAATGTAATGACTGAATATAATTCCATATAGACTGCTAGATTCTAGATCTGTTTCCTCTGCCATGCCTGCCCCTACGACCTATATCATGTCATTGTCACAAAGATTTAGAATCAGATTAGTCACATCTATATATCTGTACACATGCATGCTGACAATCACTACTTGGTCAGTGGAAATCTGACGTTAGATTGTTGACATTTTTAACAGACTTCATTGAGTATGACGACGCTGCAGAGGAGTTCCACCCATTTATCAAGTTCTTTGCAACCTTTGACCCCAAGGTATGGCATTACCGAGGGCAAAAATGTATTCATTTGTAATCTAAATTCTACCATGGAATTAATTTACTATACCCAATGCAGACAAACACTTTAAACATTATGTTTAGTTATTTCAAATTAAAAAATGTAGCCATCACACTGTTTTAAAATTGTAGGTCAACTCATGAAATTAGGTAATACAAAACTGCTGTAAAGAACAGAATTAGCTAGAAAAGGCAATGTCCAACGTAGATTTGTGACGGCTTAACCAATGTTTATTGCCCTGAAATAGATTGCCAAGAAGCTGAGAATGAAGCTGAATGAGGTTGACTTCTACGAGCCCTTCATGGAGGAGCCGGCTATTATCCCAGGAAGTCCCTACACTGAGGAGGAGCTGGTAGAGTACATTGAGGAGCATGACAGGTAAGCTACAACTTAGTGGGCAGCTGACCTACATTACAATGCGAAGCTGAGGCCATTTTTCTATGTTTTGAGGTCATTCATATATATATATATATATATATATATATATATATATATATATTATTCATATAAATACAAATCTGTTTAAACTGCATTACTTGAAATAACTAGTGGCTTATGAATGCATGTATTAAAGTGTTTTAATTAATGTTGCATTCCAGGCCCACTTTGAGGAAGCTCGAACCTCACAGCATGTACGAGACCTGGGTATGATTTTCTTAACACACTATCAAACCTTTACTGAAACAGATAAAGCCTATATGTAGTACTGGCCTGAAAAAAGCAATGTACAACCCCAATTCTGAAAAAGTTTGGACAGTATGGAAAATGCAAAAAACAAACAAAAAAAGGCATTTGGAAATTTCGATTCACACTGTACTAATGAAAACACATCACACATTATTTGATGTTTTACTTTGTGAATTTCATATATTTTTGACAAAATACAATCATTTCAAATTTTATGACTGCAACAAAAAAGTTGTGACAGTCAACTGTCTACCACTGTAACATCACCTTTTCTTTTAATTCACTGAAGACATCAGTTGGTTAAGTTTAGCAAGCATCCATTATGCATGTTCTCAGCTGTGCTTCTGTATAAGTCCTTCATAATGCACCACACATTCTCAATCAGAGACAGGCACACCTGATTCATTCATTCATACATTCCTTTCTTTCTTTCTTTTAGGAAGATGATATTGACGGAAAGCACATTGTTGCCTTTGCTGAGGAGGATGACCCTGGTAATGTATACAGCACATTTTACATCAAACCAGCAGCATAGCACCCTGTATTCCACTGCTGGTTTGCTTCTAAAGCTAAGCAGGGTCTGGCCTGGTTAGTCCCTAGATGGGAGACCAGTGCTGCTGGAAGTGGTGTTGTAGGGTCAGTAGGTGGCACTCCTCTTTTTGGTCTAAAGTTCATTCCCAATGCCCAAGTAGGGCTTTCTTTTCGTGTCTCTCTGTGGTCAATAAATATCCCATGGAACTTATCGCAAGAGTAAGGGTGTCAATCCCAGAGTCATGGCTAAATTCCCAACCAGGCCTTACTTCAATCATGGCCACCTAATAATCCCCCTCATTCATAATAGCTGATGTGTGGTGAGCGTTCTGGTGCAAAATGCAGTGCATCACAAGTGGGTGCTACACATTGGTGGTGGTTGAGGTGGATGTTCCCCATCACTACTGTATGCAAAATACATTGGGTTCCTTGAAGAGCGCTATATAAGACAAAAAAAACTACATAAACTACAGTATGGCCTAGAGTTCTCCTGGGTCAGATCACATGGTTTGGAAACCATTACCAGCCTTTAGAGATGTACAAAGAATGTTCTTTTCACTGTGATACAAATGATCCCCTCATATTAAGTTGGGTGCCATTCTGTGCAGTGATTGTGTTGTCAGTGTTGTCTTGACAATTTCGTCTAATCCTTGACTTTTACCAGACGGTTATGAGTTCCTTGAGATTGTGAAGGAGGTGGCCCGTGAGAACACTGACAACCCTGATCTCAGCATCATCTGGATCAACCCAGACGATTTCCCCCTGGTAAGACTTATACCTGAATAATGTATAATAATATACCGGTACCATAGAAATAGAATGGATAGAAAGGCCATTGAGCTGCTTGGCGTGGTCATTCGATTGGTACACAACAAAATGGCGATTGTTGTTAGTTGTCACGGTGACAACACGCAAATCGGTTTAATGCGGAAATAGGCCGCTAGATCTTTGCAATGGAATGGTACACGTAAAAATGGCTGCTGCTCTGACCATTCTGCTACATTAATTTGAATTGGAATAGCATTTCTAATCATTCCATTTCTATGACCGGTACTCTATGTTACCTTAATATAAAAGGGACAATGCAGCAAAAAAAGAATTTTTTTCAATTGTTAAAGATTGTGTTGCCTGCATAATATAGTGTTGACAGGTGAACAGTGTTTGCCCCCAGCTAGAACCAGCCCTGATGTACAGTATGATGACCAATCAGCTCCACGTTGAAGAGTGGGAAAACATTTCTGTATTATAGTGGGGGAAGACTTGGTAGACAACTGAAAGGGACAAATACTTTTCCATGGACCTGTTTTATTCACCTGTCTGTCGGGGAAATGCAATCATATTTTGTTAATACAATGTCAATATTAAAAAGTGTACATTTTTAAATTTTGAAGATGATCCTTTATACTGTGTACATTTTTTCTCTGTCTCCTGTTATGTACTTTATCACATTAGCTGGTGCCCTACTGGGAGAGGACATTTGAAATTGACCTGGGTTCCCCTCAGATTGGTGTTGTGGATGTGAAAGATGTAAGTGGTGGTTTTTGCTTCTGTTCTCACCATCCGTCTAATTTATATCTTCTTTTTTATCATAATATGACAAAGGTGTATATTAAATGTCTCTGTATCTTCTCTAAATACATAATTATAATTTTTTGTTCCCCCCCATTTCTCTCCCCCTCCCAATTCCCTCTCTAACCCTACATTGTCAGCAGCTCTGCAACTGCTTTTACAGATCTGTGGTGCAATGATCACGTTCACTGACTATAATTCCGCAATTTAATTTATAGGCGCCCGATCTGGACACAAGGAGTCGCTGGATTGCGACGTGGCAGGATAGATAATCTCACTTATCTAACCCAAATCCCAGGCAGAGTTATGCCAATTTGCGCTGCCTCGTACAGGAGGCCTGAGGAAAGCCAGTAAACCCATAGTCAGGCTCGAACCACTGACTGTCATGACTTTGACCAGCGATATTCAACCGCAATTCCGTAAATTTTTCATCCAACCCCAGGTGCAACTTCCCAGACTTAATGTTTCATACTAGTAATGGTTAGCATCACCTGTGCTAAAATGAGTTTAGAACGAAAACCTACGGAATTGTGGCTCGCAGAAGCAGGAATGCGCATTGCTGAAATAGACCATCTTGCAATGCAGCGACTTAGCCCACTATGCCATGCGGACCCCCAAAACGTTAGGTTTTCAATGTTCTACTTTCACTGTATTTCCTTATAAGGCTCTCTCCATGGTCAACGTCCATCTGTTTTTAGCATAGGCCTCCATGTTGTCTCCTGACACTCTGGCAAAGATCTCATTGTGTTCCCTCTTAGGCTGACAGTGTATGGTTGGACATGGATGATGATGAGGACATGCCCACTGCTAGTGAACTTGAGGACTGGATTGAAGATGTACTGTCCGGGAAGATCGACCCAGATGAAGATGATGACGACGACGATGACGACGACGATGACGACGATGATGATGACGACGATGATGACGATGATGATGACGACGATGATGATGACGATGATGACGACGACGATGATGACGACGATGATGATGACGACGATGATGACGACGATGATGACGACGACGATGATGATGACGATGATGATGACGACGACGATGATGATGACGATGATGATGACGATGATGACGACGATGATGACGACGACGATGATGATGACGATGATGATGACGATGACGACGATGACGACGATGACGACGATGACGACGATGACGACGATGATGACGATGATGACGATGATGACGATGATGAATAAATGGTTGCTTGCTGTACGTGATTTGCTGTGCTTTAGCCAACCATGGCCAAAAGCTAGCACCAATCTTCAGTTTGCCAACATCTCTTTGTGAACATATGTTGTTGCTTTACACTTTCTGGAACACTTTCTGGAACTTTTTCTTAAACCCTGATAAGCTAGTGCAATGATATGCCCAAAGGGCAACACCTAACTCAATTTCAGTGTGTAAGAAAGGCAGCAAAGGAAGGGTTTTTTGTTGTATGAAAAAAAGAATTGTTGCTGTTGCAATGTAATGTCAATGTTCCTGTTTTGGTATGAAGCTGGTTTAATGTTCCTTATTCGGTATGAAAGGTGTTTGGTATGAGATGTTTGTCTCTCTCAGGGTTAAAACTGTCATTGTGTGTATGTGAGGAAGAGGCTGAGGAAAACGTGTTTGACCTCGCTTATTTATCTTGTTTCACACAAGTCAGGGATTCCCCTGTTCCCCTCTCCTTTGTCCCAATATTCTGTAACAACTACATGTTTTCTACTGGTAAAGAGAAGAAACTACCACCTTATTGTACCATATTGTACTATTTTTTAAAGAGAGGGATTTGTAACCTCACTGAAACGTCTTAAGAATAACACTATTTTAAAGCGTGATGATTAACATCTTCACTAAAAACAACATTATTTGATTGTTTCTGGTCCAATATTGGAGAAAAAAAAGAAAATAGAAAAAAAATGTTTAAATACAATTATTGGTGTTTGTGGTAATTTCATATTTAATTATTTCATGGTGTAATTCATTATCTTGATGAATATGTCAATCAACACACATGCGTGGTCTTTAGCTACTGATCCTTTACCACTAGAGGTCAGGGTTTGAAGGGGATGCCTTTTAAACTACTAAAAAAATAAACTATTGATGCTGTCTATCTGGCAACTCCAGCCATGAAATAATTGGTTCTCCGTAGGATTGCAATTTCTCAGCTTGTGATATTAAGTTAGAGCAGGTAAGTTACAAATGCACAATATTAAGCTATGGATTAGCTTTTGAATAATAACCTTCTCAGTTTAAGGATTTTTTACATTACGGGCTACCCAAGAAAGGGATGTGATTGAATTTTCCACACTGTATTCTGGTATACCATTGTATGAATGGTAAATTAGGCAATTATTCCTATTGTTATTGAAAGAATATTTTTTTCAGTTTTATGAAAAACACTCACTTAAATGATGTAGAGGGTCTTTAAACCCACAGGGGATTTCACTTTCATTTTAATTTTCAAGACTGAATTATGCTCATATCATATTCAGCCAATACTTCTACAATACTGTATAACACAATTCATAGTGTTGACTGCCGGTGTCATATCTGAATGGGACTCAAAACAGGATGGCTTAGCACCTACTGGAGCCTAATGCTAGCATAGTCCGAGAAATCAGCTTAGCTTGTTTCCATTGAGACTGTGCCTTGGTTTAGGCCAAAAGCAGTTAAAAGAAACTTGTGCCTATCTCGGAAATCTGATTAGAATAAAAACTTCCTCCATTCCAGAGAACTGGAAAAATACCACACCTCTCAAAGTGGGATTACTTCATGTAAGAGCCATTGTTTAAAAATCAAAGACAGTCAATTAATTAATCACTTACCATAAATTGGATGTGATTGGCCTGTGTGAAACCTGGCTTAAGCCTGAGGATTTTACTGCCCTAAATGAGGCCTCTCCTCCTGGTTACACTGGAGAACAAATCCCCCATGCATCCCACAAAGGTGGAGGTGTTGCTAATATCCATAACACAAACTCTCTATTTACACACAGAAAGAGATTACTCTCTCCTCTCTTACCCTCTCTCTCAGTAACTTTTTAAAATGGCCGCTACCTACATAGTAACATGAAGGCAAGTATGCCATAAAATAACTATTTAGGTCTTACTAGGAATTAAAAATGCACATACTATATACCTACCAAGGTACTTACAGTGCATCCGTAAAGTATTCACAGCCCTTCACCTTTTCCACATTTTGTTATGTTACACCCTTATTCCGAAATGAATGAAATTCATTATTTCCCTCAAAATTCTACAAACCCATAATGACAAACAATAACCCATAATGACAATGTGGAAGAAGTGTGTTTGACATCTTATCAAATTTATTAAAAACAAAAAGCACATGTATATACATTAAGTATTCACAGCCTAATCTCAATACTTTGTTCCAGCACATTTGGCAGCAATTACAGCCTCAATTCTTTTGAGCATGACGCTACAAGCTTGGCACACCTACTTTTGGACAGTTTTTCCCATTCTTCTGTGCAGAAGATGTTCAATTATGTTCAAGTCTGGGCTCTGGCTGGGCCACTCAAGGACATTCACAGAGTTGTCCTGTAGCCACTCCTTTGTTATCTTGGCTGTGTGGTTAGGGTCATTGTCCTTTTAGAAGATTAACCTTCATCCCAACCTGAGGTCCAGAGCGCTCTGGAGCAGGTTTTCAACAAGAATGTCTACGTACATCGCTGCATTCATATTTCCCTCAATCCTGACTAGTCTCCCAGTTCCTGCCGCTGAAAAACATGCCTACAGCATGATGCTGCCACCACCATGCTTCACTGTAGGGATGTATTGGCCAGGTGATGAGAGGTGCCTGGTTTCCTGCAGACATGTTTCTTGCCATTCAGACCATAGGGTTAAATTTTTGTTTCATCAGACCAGAGAATTTTGTATTAAATGGTCTGGGAGTCCTTCAGGTGCCTTGTGGCAAACTCCAGGTGGGCTCCCATGCCTTTTACTGAGGAGTAAATTCTGTCTGGCCACTCTACCATACAGGCTTGATATTGGTGGAGTGCTGCAGAGATGGTTGTTCTTCTGGAAGTTTCTGCTCTCTCCAAAGAGAAATGCTGGAGCTCTGTCAGAGTGACCACAGGATTTTTGGTCACCTCCCTGACTAAGGCCCTTCTCCCTTGATCGCTCCTGGTCATTCCAAACTTCTTTACGAAGGGTAGAGGCCACTTTGCTCCTCAATGCTGCAGATATTTTTCTGTGCCCTTCCCCAGATCTGTGCCTAATAGTGACGTGCGTTCGATACTCAAGTGTCGACACATTCTCTATGTTTTCGACACATCACTGCATCGGAACAACGTATCGAGACGTGTTTCAAAAACACGTGTGTGTTGTCGAAACACTTTGTCATGTGACATTGAACGATACCTGTGTCGCACTTGTCAAAAACACTTACATATCGGGTATAAAACGAGGCATCAAAAATGAACATTTTGAATGTGTGAGACCGTGGCTGAGAGATTTGTGAGAGTATTGCAAGATTGAGCCATCAGACATAACGACATCAGATGTTTATTATTATTATTGTATATATATTTATATCTTTGACCTTCTGTATAAATCCTTTACACGCACACACATCGTCAACTGCGTATCCCGGCAAGGGGTCGCATGCCTTTATACAAATACAAATTGATATCTGTTTTATTGCCAGGGGTTGGTGAAAACCTGTGGTCACTCCTGGAAAACAGAGTAAGTTACACCAGGAGAATACAGAGTGCTAGTGCCAATGCTATGGTTGAAGTTCAACAGTACTCAGCAGATGCATACCTGGTCTTGAATTGGTGTAGTGGGTGAAAAATACAGGGGTCTTCCCTCACCTATATTAACATGCAATGGTACATTTATCCATCCCTGCACCCTGTGCCCTGCGAGATTTTTTGTCTGCCCTGCGAGACAAAAAATGAATTGCCTGAGCACCGGCAATGTGGAAAATATAACATCAATTAACTTAATCGGGAATCGAACTGGCAACTTTGTGGCCACAAGTCTGACTCCTTAACCACTGAGCCATCTGCGCCTTGCTGTTACACAATCATTACTTCATATCTTCATAACACCAATCCATACAATATCAATGTACACTTTATACAGTTTTATTCCCACTTTCGTCAGATCAGCGAAGGTCACATAAGTTTGATGTTTTGGAAACACTCCAAATTAAGATGATGTATGACATTATGTTGGGAACGTGTTCCTTGTCTCAAAAGGTTCTATTTCATTCAATGACCCACAGTGTTGACATATTACAATTATCAACCCCTGTTTTGAAACTGTCGTTTGTGATGGAGGACATGAATCGTTCAGTCCTGCCACAGTAGTGTCTGTCTAACCATGCCATGTTGGAATTACTGTTGTGTGCCATATTTAAAGTTGCCAGCAGATGTCACTGACAGGTAATGGTTTTGAAACGTTTCACGACGCCTCAAATCAAATGTAACAGATTTAACTGTCAAGTAGAAGTTTCGAAACGTTTGAAGAAGCCTCGACACAAATGTTTCATTTGTCTTAAATGTTTCAAATGCCTCGTTTTGACCATCTCTAGTGCCTCGATACAATCCTGTCTCAGACGTGTACAGACAGTTCCTTGGACTTCATGGCTTGGTTTGTGCTCTGACATGCACTGTTATCTGTGGGGCCTCACATAGTGTGTGCCTCACAGGTGTGTGCCATTCCAAATCATGTCCAATCAACTGAATTTACCACAGGTGGACTCCAATCAGGTTGTGGAAAGTAAACATCTCAAGTATGATCAGTGGAAACAGGATGCACCTGAGCTAAATTTTGAGTGTCATGGCAAAGGCTGTGAATACTTATGTACATGTGCTTTTTATCATCCATTCATAATACATTTTCTAAGATTTCAAACATATTTCTTTCACATTGTCATTATGGGGAACATAGTGTTGCTGAATATGCCATTACGTTCCGAACGCTAGTGGTAGAGAACGGCTGACAATGACGAACTGGCCATCGGGAGGGTCGGGAGTTTTCCATTCCAGGCCGAACGGGCCGTCATATTTTACTTTGACAGCCGGTTGGCCAGTTACATTCCTGGACGTATTAAAACAGGTGACAGTAGTCTGAAATGGACTGGCTGTTGCATCCGTAGGAGCGCAAAAATGCGCTCTGGCCCGGCCGTCAAATCAAGCAAGAGAGAAAATTCCTCTATATTTAGATGAGGAGAAACCCAGAGTGAATGACGGACGCGGGGACCACCTCAATGCCCATCCCTCCCCCATCCAATCCTCAATCCCATCCCCCCACACAGTCAGCCTAACAGAAATACACAACATAGTGACATACAGTAAAATAATGGAATTAACAAGAACATGACAAACAAAAACTAAAAAAATAAACTAAAATAAAGAAAAGTCTAAATTAAATTTAAACATTGTTTTGACTGATGGCAGGTCAGAAGGGTGTAACAACTCGACATGGGAATCAATGATGAGACAATTTAATAATGACAATAAATCTTCCAGAATAACCATACAGCACAGACAATAGCATAATACGAGCAATTTTCTTTACACCAGGTCCTAAGGGGGAAGGTACAGAGTGTTTTCCGAGTCTCTTTGGTCAGGCAGAACAGGGTCGATATACTTGCAGTGGTACAGGGCAGATTCCAACTCGTTGTAAGGGAACAGGCAGTAAGTTCAGTAAACAGGTAATAACAAGTTCAATGTAGAGGCGCTTAGTACTCAAAATAGAACAATACCTTACAATTGAGGAAACCAAACTGGCTTGTATACCGTATATACTGGTGATATTGGGTAGCAGGTGTCTAGAATTCTGGTGATTGAGACCTTCTGTGTGTGCTGCATTCAGGTGTGTTGGGAATTTGCGGCGTAGCAATGTCTATCATAGAAGAGGTGGAACTGGTGTGACGTGATCTTACAAAGGGAGCCTCTCCAAGAAGTTAACCCTTGTGTGGTGTTCGCGTCTGTGGGACCCGTTTTCAAAGTTTACCAAAAGGAAAATTATACAATTAATTAATTTATCAACCTGAGACTCATTGGTCTTTGCTCATTTTCTGTGAAAAACATGTACATGAACACATTTTCATTGAGTGCACGCTGGGCACCCCCCTACACACTTATATTACATATGTGATGTGCCTGACCCAGGGAAATAAAAAAGGTGAATAAACAAGTTATCATGGCAAAACAAACTGTAATGTTTGCTTTTTAACTTTATATTCTTTACACTATACACTCTATATTCCTCCTACCTGGGCCAGGTGTTTGGGTTTCTGTGTGTACACACCCCCCCCACTTACACTGCACCGAGAACCTATCTGGACTTGCTTTCCGCACTTTTCACCATCTACAGTGTGAGTATTTACACACAGAAGGTTATAGCATTGTTACATTTCAATCACAAGAAACTGTCTGCTCCCGCACTCTTCACGCACACTCTCCCCTTTATAGTTTGTGAAAAGACACAATGTCTTCCAGCAAACTGCACAATGACATTCAATTCCCTACGCCCACCTGCCAATTGGGAACAAAACAACAAAACAGATTTGCTTATGTCTTGTCTTACCACAATCAAGACCTATATTCCCCTGTTAGTTTTCTTCTAAAGGTAGGGGTAGGACGGGAAAGACAGAGAACAAAATGTCTCATCTGCAGGTAGGAAAAAATGTGGGATGGAAGCAAAGCGTCTTTAGAGGCCAAGTTGGGGAAGCTAGAAAAAACAAAATTTTCATAAAGAAAATGGAAGGTCCTTAATACCTTTCCTTTTCCATAGGCATTGTAAACTAGGAATGGGGGGAATAATGTGGTGGTAATCAATAGGGCCCATAATGGATGTAAAGATGAACTTAAAATGACGACAGAACTGCTACCAGATTTTTTGTGTCAACAGAACTACAGAATTGCCAGTGAAGCGAGTAAGGAAACGTTTGGAGAGCAGAGCACAGTAATGCAGGAACAGATTTAGACATGCAAGACAGAACCTCTAGGTGGCACCAAGGTGTAGCTGGATAATGTAACCAGAGTAGGAGCTTCCCTAAATAAGAAGTGCAAAGCCTCCACTGAATTTATATCTCTGACTTAACGACCCTGGGTACCTTGCCTCCCCAAATGAATGACGTAACAGCCTGATTGATCTGGAGTTGGTCCCCGTGTTAATGGCTGCCCACTGCTCCCTTGAGGGATGGGTAAATGCAGAGAATGAATTTCGCTACATGTACAGTGGGGAGAACAAGTATTTGATACACTGCCGATTTTGCAGGTTTTCCTACTTACAAAGCATGTAGAGGTCTGTAAAAAAAATCCTAACCGCAGGCACTTTGTTTGTGAACATGGTTCCGCACCAAATACTCATTTTAAATGTGTCCTAGCCTCTCATATTTCTTCATATTTGTGTTCCCTGAGAAACAGAGATTGGCTGTTCACCCCATCATTCCAATATTGTAGACATATGTTACTATCCCGTAGAACACATGATTAGAAGTGTTTCCAGGACCCTATCGCAATATATGGCATTGTAGTTGTCTTTCAAAGAGAATGTAGAAAAATAAAAACAGAAAATAATCATGCATGTTCTTGATTTCATCTTGTGCCATATTCACTGTGTACATTTATTTGAAATAGATTGTACATATCCAAAAAATCCAAAGTCTTTCCTTTTGAAAAACATAAAAAATGTGTAAAGTGGGGAGAACAAGTATTTGATACACTGCCGATTTTGCAAGTTTTCCTACTTACAAAGCATGTAGAGGTCTGTAATTTTTATCATAGGTACACGTGAGAGACGGAATCCAAAACAACAATCCAGAAAATTACATTGTATGAATTTTAAATAATTAATTTACATTTTATTGCATGACATAAGTATTTGATACATCAGAAAATTGTGTGTGTGCGTGTGCGTGTGCGTGTGCGTGTGCGTGTGCGTGTGTGTGTGTGTGTGAATTTAAGTGAAGAGAAAAGAACATGGCAGCAGGTGAAAATAAAATATAAAAATATTGTTTAGAATGGTAAGTATAGTGTATGTAAGTACTGAAGCACATCCAGCTTGATGTTACAACTGTCCAGTATCATGATGTTCATTAATTGCAGCTGCCAAAATGAAGAGTCAGGTTGCTGGCACTGGGGAGGGCACAGGTAGGCACAGGTTTTCAGAATTAAGATCTTACCTGTGAGGTGTTAATAGTGTGTATTATTATTTTTATTGGCTGCAGGATGCTGACACCATTCTAGAGCCCTCTCAGTCTGGGACCACATGTGACCACCCCCAACAGGCAGCGTCAACCTGAATAAAACAATAACAAATACAATGTACACATAATTGAATATATTGTCCGTGTTTCAAAAACATTCACTGTTTTATCCAACAATAGACTAATTTTAGCAACACATGAACATGGACCCACTACCTATCTTTGCAATGAATTCACAATGATCATTGCAATGAATTCAAATGAGCGCTACTATTCTGAAGAGGAAACTAAAGAGTTCATGTTGCCGGCATTATATAGTGTTGCCGAGGGAACATGTTGGCATGTTGTTCTATTTGAAATGCCCTGCACTAGCGCTCACGCCAGTTTGGACCTTATTAACCAAAATAATTATTGGCATAACTGTTACTGACCCTGCCTGTTTCATTGTCCTTGAAAACTGCTTCAATGCCCCAGTCTTCCTCTACAACCATCCTTGGTTGCCTCTCTCTCCTCAGACAGGCAATGTTATGTAGCACAACACATGCAACTACTATGTAATCTACAAATATATGTTATCCCTTCCCTCGAATCCATATCGCTCATGCAGGTAGTTGTCAGAAAAAGCCAACGGGTCTGCCCTGTCCCTGAAAGAATGTTCTATTTGAAATGCCCTGCATATGATTATCGCTACCTCATCCACCAACTTACGAATGAAAGGACATGCCATGATTATGCGTCTGACACATATGGTTTGAGCTCCCTATTTATATACATTTAATTGATTCATTACAACAATCACACCAACTAAACA
Organism: Umbra pygmaea; assembly: GCA_016801145.1. Lineage (NCBI taxonomy): Eukaryota > Metazoa > Chordata > Actinopteri > Esociformes > Umbridae > Umbra > Umbra pygmaea. Next base: position 713 of record JACXGM010004096.1, on the reverse strand, counting down.
AATGTAACTTCAGTTTTTGGCATTTGTTACACTTTTTGTATGTTCAAATGTATTACATTTATTATTAAAGTGCATTTGCTTTAATTTTTGGACTGATAGTGGTTACACAATATGAAATGGCAGAATGCCAGAGAGTCTGATGTAATATCATCATTCCAAGCACAGATCAGTGTTAACAGTATTCTGGGTAAGCATCAACCTAGGCTTAGCCTGACATTTAGCCCGATCCTTCAGGTTTCGGGGCTGTTGCTGGGAAATACGGACTTTTAGCTCCCTCCAAAGATTTTCTATTGGGTTCAGGTCTGGAGACTGGCTAGGCCACTCAAGGACCTTCAGATGCTTGGGCTGAGTTCACAACTTTTGGGAAGTTCCTCAGTAAGACCCTATTGACCAGGTAAAAGAAGTTCATAACTTACCAGTGATCTATGAAAAACTAAAACATGAGTACACTGTAAAAAAGTTGTAATTTGAAATTCACTGGAGAAGTTTACAGTGTTTTACATTCAATTGGAACAATGGGAAACATTCTAAAATTATAGAACTTATTTTACATAGTCATTAGGGTCGTACTGAGGAACCCATGCGTGTGAACTCAGCCCAAACCAGAAAAGTACTCTATTACACAACTTGTGGCATCTCTGCTCATTATACATAGATAAGAATAAAGGGGATAGCGGAGAGTAAAGGGGATAGCGGAGAGTAAAGGGGATAGC
>JACXGM010004095.1:0-39230 GCA_016801145.1 Umbra pygmaea | reverse complement strand
AAAGCTTCATGGAGATGAAGATTTCATTTTTCAGCACGACCTGGCACCTGCTCACAGTGCCAAAACCACTGGTAAATGGTTTACTGACCATGGTATTACTGTGCTCAACTGGCCTGCCAACTCTCCTGACCTGAACCCCATAGAGAATCTGTGGGATATTGTGAAGAGGAAGTTGAGAGACGCAAGACCCAACACTCTGTATGAGCTTAAGGCCGCTATCGAAGCATCCTGGGCCTCCATCACACCTCAGCAGTGCCACAGGCTGATTGCCTCCATGCCACGCCGCATTGAAGCAGTCATTTCTGCAAAAGGATTCCCGACCAAGTACTGAGTGCATAACTGAACATAATTATTTGAAGGTTGACTTTTTCTTAGTTTTTTTTGTATTACAAACACTTCTTTTATTGGTCAGATGAAATATGCTAATTCTTTGAGATAGGAATTTTGGGTTTTCATGAGCTGTGTGCCAAATTTATCAGTATTAAAACAATAAATGACCTCAAATATTTCAGTTGGTGTGCAATGAATCTAAAATATGTGAATGTTTAATTTTTGTCATTACATTATGGAAAATAATTAACTTTATCACAATATGCTAATTTCTTGAGAAGGACCTGTATGTACACAAACTTATTTATTCAAACTCGCTGTGTTCATTATAAGTAATCAGTGCAAATGGATATGGACTAGTAATTAAATTTTTAACATGTTTAGTGGCTCAAGGCACATTTTTTAACTTGCCCCGTAAATGCGTAATGGTTGTATACTGGCAGCAAAAGGTAAACACGGTTTTGGCAATACAGATTGTTTGAGTTATTAACGCTACGGACAGCACTTCCGATATGCAAACAACAGAGCTACATTTTGAAATCGCCTGGAATTCTCCTTTAACTTGTAAACCGTGTTCATAATCGACTGTGTATTTTCCATGAGGTGACAACGAATTACTGTGTTTACAAGACACATAGCTGAAATTATCACTCATAACATTTTATAGTTTATAAATATAGTAAAACTAAGATAATCACTAGAATCCTAAAATCTTAACCTTTAAAGACATGGGACATTTATATATAACGTAAAAATTGCAGTTCCGAGCAGTTATTGTAATCCGCCTCCTATTTTATTTGAGGCGCATGTGTACTAGGCACGTTGCTAACATTAAAATGTTTAATGTTTATTTTTGTTATAGCTATTGTAAAACGGAGACATAACATAGGATTGTTGTGTCCTACAACACAAGGCGCAGCAATAGCCTATCTGTTGTTAAACAAGCAGACAAATGTTCAGTAGATCATTGCTGGCTGGATGTGTAAAGGATTACTGATGACATGTTGTAGACCTGTAGAGACATTTACCATGTGATTAGGATTAGGCATATATAATGAAAGTATGCAGAAAAAACTAAGAGATATGCTGATATGTTGTCTTGGTATCAATGGTCAATGCATCTACTTTATCAATACATTTGTGTTTATAACCAATATTACAGTTAAAAGGGATCAAACACCTCAATAACACTGAAAGAACAATGTTTGCTTTAATCATACTTTTTGTATGTGCATGATTGTTAGATAAAAATAACCCTTGCTATTCTATATCATCCTGAAAATGTAATGAGTTCTATAGTTTAAGAGTTATAACTATAGAATTACCTATTGTATACTACGGTAACCGATTGTTGTTCATAAAGTAGGTCTGCATTCCTAGTCAACGTGTTTTTGTCATGTTTGAAACAGAATTTGGCTCCTGTATGGTCACTGCCATGCAGCTATGATAATGCAACGAGGACTTTGAATGCCCGTCAGGGCTCACCAACAATGCTCAACATACAGCAGTAAACAATGTCCCAACACCATCCAGGGACAACGGTGGTGTCGCAACAAGTCCATGAGCACGACTTGGAGTTTGGAGGAGAAAAATAACTGTGGTAAATAAATAAAAAAGTTTATAATACAAAACTAAAACAGGGACTTGTTACAGGCTGGAGAAAATAGCCTGCTTCCAAGTTCTAACATGTTCCTGGAGTTATAGGGAAGGGGAAGGCGAGGAGAAGCAGATAAAACACAGATAAAACACAGGCCCGCTGGTCTCGGAGGGCGGAGGGAGATCTGAAGCTGTTGCTTCTCTGCATGAGCAGCTGAGTGGTAGAGGAGGAAACCGGGCTTGGATGGGAGATGAGACACTGGGAGAATGCTGTGCAATTTATTCATGCATTTCAATGTGTTTACTGTCTCTGTCTGCTGTCGAGACGGGAGCAAATGTTAACAGACACACCGTTTAGCTAGCTTGCCTGTCTGTCTGCTGTGTGCTTGTCTGTCTGTCTGTCTGTCTTTCTGCCTGCTCGTCTGCCTGTCTGTCTGCCTGTCTGATGTGAAAGATGTTAGGGGTAAACAAGAAAACCAAGTAAAAGGAATGATCAGATATCACAGATGTAAATGTAGGAAGTTTCAGCTTGGCTCAAATAACAAGACAACATGCTAGAGCTTTCACCAATACTACTCTGTTTAATATTCTAGTCTATCCTCACTTGGATATTGAGAAGTTAGCGCAAAGAGGAGACAGGGATTATACCTGGCCCGTTGCTTCCCTCCCTTCGTCTCTCTCTCTCTCGCTCTGCCTCCAGACCACAGCTATTGTGCTGCCTCTTCTTTGTAATTACAACAGGAAATTACTTTGGGAGAAAACGGTGTTCAAGCACCAGCTGTCTGGCACCACACTCACACATTCCAATCTACCAGTAAAGGTTTAGTTAGTGAAACAGTGTCACTGCTATAAAACTTAGCATCTTAAATTGAACCCTATTCCAAAGTGCCTACACAAAACACTACATTTGACACACTAGTACCTTATAGTATAGTGCCCCTGAGCCAATTGTGGTCAGTATAAGGAAAAGACTGGGTTTCATTTGGAACTTAGCAATTCTACAGACATAAATCATTTAAAGTACAAGTACGCTGTTTCTCTTAATAGTCTCCTTTTAACAAATATTCACTACAAGTGTCATATATACATCGCTGAAAGTATCCATCTCAAATAATGCACTATTCATCCTGAAAAATGTTGAAATAAAATATATTTTGTCATCCATACATGCCTGTCTTTGGTTTGCAGTGGAACAAAACAAAAAGCTTTGAAAATTACTGAATTCTTGTTTATATTTTAAAATGTAATGATAATATTATTGATACCCGTTATAGTTTATATGAAATAAGTGTATCATAGTGATACCTCAAGCAAACCATTCCCTTTTATTAAGTGTCTTCAATCGCATAATCATTCATTCAGCCAGTTTAAATGGAGAAAAGTATTTACTCTGTTGTTTTGACTCACTGTGTATCGCACTTAACATGGATAGAGAAGGAAAACTAGAGAGTTGTCACAGGAGATTAGAAAGAAGATACTAGTCAAGCATGGCCAATGTAAGGGGGTCAGAAGGTTCAGCGATTAGGGAGTCTGAATAGTATTCGGAAGGTTGCCGGTTCAATTCACCTTGGGCTAAGCCCCGCCCCCTTAGTTACTGTTGCTACGTCCGACAACTTCATCTGGGCTCTGCTTTGGTATCAACATGGCTTATGCTGTGACAGCGCTTCCTGCTGAAATTTTATCAAACTTTTATATAGCAGCAAATTAAGTGGCCGACAGAAGTAGGCAAAAGGGGCTGCAATATGCGTTCGAAGGCTATATTCAAGACATGGGTGAAACGCAAGGAACAACCAGGCATGCAAATAGAGGTAAAAGCACACTGGTCACAGTCAAAAAATGAATCCTACTAATCGAGACGGAGGCTGGGACTAACAATATCAAGGAGCAACACTGTTCATGCAAAGCTGGGTAGGTCTCTATTCACTTCTATAATCGTTATTACAAAGCAAATGGACTACGCAAGTATAACGTTGTATTTATTAGCAGCGTGTGCTAGCGTATCAACAACCGGTATGCTGGGTAACGTTAATGTTAGCTGACACTTGTCAGAATTTGACTTCAGTTTTGGGAAGGGAAAAAAACGGACACCCCCCTCCAACCTCTCCGGGAAATGCATATCTGTGTTACAAATGCCACAGGCACAACGTTTAACCATATTTTTGATAAACCTATGACGGTAATAGCCTGTAAAGACCAAAAATATGTGACGCCTGTGTTAAAGTCAATGGATCGATGTGAAAAAGTGTCGGACCTCTGTGGGAGCTCGTTCTTTTTTTTTTATGGGGAGCTCGTTCTTGGCTGCGCTGTGATTGGTCAATCTACATTCTAGGGTGTGGCTTAGCCAAAGGCGAATTCCTTGCTGTGCCAAACGCTATGTTCATCCAGGGAGACTGTCCCTGTTCTTACTGTAAATTGCTCTGGATTAGAGAGTCTGTTATTTGAATAAAATGTGAAAGTAATGTAAATGCTACAAGACCATCTCTAAACAGCTTGATTTTCCAGTGAATAGTGTTAGCATCATTAAGATGTTTAAGACCCATGGGACTGCAGCAACATCCCTGTACCTGGCCACAAGAGGAAAATTAAACCAAGAATGAAGAGGATGGTTCGAATTTGGTGAAAGGAACAGGTAAACTTCAAAACAGATCCAAGGTGACGTTCAAGCTTAAGGTGCATCAGTTTCAAGTAGCACCATCCATTGCTGTCTGAATGAAAATGCCTCCATGGTAGAAGACCTAGGAAGACCCCACTTCTAAGACAGAAACAGAGAAAATAAGTTGGAGAGAATGTCCTTTGTATAGATGAAGCAAAAGAAGAGCTTTTCAATAAATCACAACAACTCCATGTTTACAGGAAAAGAAAATGAAGCTTTCAGAGAACACCATCCATAACCCTGAAACACATAGGAGGCTTGGTGTTGTTTTGGGTTTGCTTTGCTGCTTCTGTCACTGGGTGACTTGGATCTGCGCAGGATGAAATCAGAAGACTATAAAGGATTTTCTTTTTGGTGAAAAGTATAGCTGAGTGTCAGAAAGTTGTCACCCAGTAGCAGGTCATGAGTCCTCCAGCAGGATAATGACTAGAAAAAAACCACAAAAAGCACCCAAGGGTGGAGGAGATTAAAACTTTGGAGTGTTTGAAAGTGGTCTTCTATGAGTTCTGATCTAAATCAAATCGAAAATCTTTGGAAACAGCTGAAACAATAAACCTGAGAGAACTGGACTTCTCAGGTAGAGTCCCAAACTACCAGTCAAGAAGTGTAGAAATTTCATTCAGAGCAACAGACAGTATGAAGCCTTCATTGGCTTCTTGTCAAGTCCTGCATCACCTACAAGATCCTGCTCTTCACCTAGAAGGACCTCCATGACCTTGCACCCGCTAACCTCCTGATACACACACCCAGTCTCCACTCTTCTGAAACTAGACTGTGGGACCAGGCTTTCAGTGTCACTGCCCCCAAACTATAGAATTTCTTCCCTTCAGCCACACAACTCAGACTCCATCACCACTCTCAAAAACAAACTTAAAACTCACTTGTTCAGCTTGTCTTTCCCCTCAGAATAGCTTCTCCTCCCTCAGCTCTAGCTATACATTTTTGTTAATGATCATATTATTATTTGTATTAGTTCTCTCTAAGTACAATTGCTGTTCAGTGTCCTTGGGTTTCTTGAAAGGTGCTTTAAAAATATATTAATATTATTATGAGTATAGTTATTGTCACCAAAGGCTGGCAATGAAATATTAGGTCAAGGGTCCCAATACGTTTTCTGTGCCATCTTCATTTGTTTTACTATTTAAAGTAATATGTTGTGTCATAAATTAAAAACAAACAGTTGTGTTATATTGAATGTGAAATAAAGAATGGTGAACACCAAATACTTTTGTCAATTTAAATTTTTTGGAATTGGAAGAAAAACAATACTTTTGGCCATGTCTGTATAATAGGCTACATGTGGCTAATTATTTTGTGCCTAAGAGTCTAGAAGTACTGTACATCTGCTGGCTGAAATCTTTCTACAATTAAAATGTTACAATAGTATGAAACATCTTTATACCACATTTATTTTAGAGATGATCCGATACCATTTTTTCCCTACAGATACCGATTTCGATACTCGTGCTGTGGGTATCGGCCACCGTATCGGTACCGATACCAGTGTGTTAAAAAAAGAAAAAGATCATACTATGCCTGCATGACTGTGATGTGATTATCATTGTGGTAAGCACCGCACTTCGAGGGGTAAATGTTGACTCTGTCCACCCAGTGTGACGTAAAACTTAGCAAATACATGGGGCACTCCAAATGTCCGTGGTAAAGCCTAATTGCATGCACGTCTTTCAGCATATAGGAAATGTGTTCCTTAACTGTATATTTTTTTATAGTGGTGGCGCAGTTTCTGAGATATATTTACAAGAAGAAGTTTTATGTATATAGCTCAAGGTCGCTTTACATTGTACATTACTATACATTTAGACACTCAGACATACTCAGACACACAGTCACATGGTTACATGTAGTCACATTATACAAAATGCATGTTAAATAGATATGTTTATAACTGGGTCTTCTACAACCTGGCAAACAGTACCTTGGCTCTCCAAAGGCTCCATTAAACGGCGAAATCCCACATTTCTGACGACAGACAGGGGTTGGTCATCCAGGACAATATTCTCCAAAATTTTGTCGGTTAACTTTGTTGCTTTTTGCCTGTATTTTGGGAAATTTGTTTCGTAGTTTGAAGGCAATTTCCAGAGTTTGCTGCTGCAGTTCGTCCATATTTTTTCCCCTTAGCTTTGGTAAATTAATCATGCTCTTTAGCGTGACGCGTCTTAAAATGTTTGATTAAGTTGCTGGTGTTTAAATTTGCAACACCCGTGCCACCCCTCGCAATTGTTTGCATATGTTGCGTGTCGCTGTCTTACTGGTGGGTACATCCAAAGTACTAAAGTACTGCCAAACCATGGACATGATGCGCTAATGTTAGCTTATTTTTCCGAGGCGTCAGGTGATCCATTCTTCTTCGCCCCTCTAAAACAGCAGCTGCCGATGGCAGCACAGAGCAACTGTTTTAAGAGCGGCGAAGAAGAACTGTGTCAGAGCTAACAGAGCTAACCAGTAAATAGATTCCTATTTCTAATAAATTACGTGGTGTCGGATCGGTGCCTGGACTCCAGCATTTGCGGCAGTATCAGAGTCATTTTCGATACTGATATCGGAATCGGAACAACTCTAGTTTATTAACATTTGTATTTTTTTGTAATTTTTTTCCCTCAATTTTCTCCCCTCACAATCCCCTCATATCCTGCCTTGTCGGTAGCTAACCCAAATTCCAAACAGCGCTATGCCAATTTGCATTGCCTCATGTAGAAGGCCTGGGGAAAGTCAGAGAACCCATCGACATTCTCAAACCCATGACTATCATGAGGTAGACTGTCGTGCAATGCTTAAATCAATACGACAGAAACAGTTCAAGTCCAGTCCAGTCTAACATGGCAAATAAGACAAATACGGAGGGAATTATTTGGTGAAACTATGTTGGTTGGTGCTATTACCAACTTAATCAGGGTCCTTTGGCTAATCTTAATTCATAAATAAATCATGCATTGCCTACTGGGTTACATGGACACAGATTAAGTAAACGCACCTATCTTATCATACCAGACTAGGATTTATATTAGGGGAATTACATTAAGCTTAGTCCTGAACTAAAACACATGCTCAACTGAGAACCACACGACAACAAACAGGTTCAGCAAAGAGTGTTTTTCACAAAGTGTGTTTCAGTAGCATACTGGTGTGGATATAAGGACAGGGCCCTGCAGTCACACAGCCTTACCTTGATTCCAACATAGTCAACAGGGATGATGGGGTTCTCCAGAGAGGGCAAAGCAGCCTCATCCTGTGGTTCACCCACCATGACCCGTGTGGCCACGTTAATGAAGTCCACACTGATAGTCTTAGACACGAATGGGAAAGAACGGGATGCTCGCAGGTTGCACTCAATCACCTGATGTGGACAAAAGGAAAGTACGTTCAATTTTGAGTGTCATGGCAAAGGCTGTGAATACTTGTGTACATGTGCTTTTTTTTTTTATAAATTTGCTAAGACTTCAAACACACTTCATTCACATTGTCATTATTAGGTATTGTTTGTAGAATATTGAGGGAAATAATGAATTTAATCCATTTCAGAATAAGGGTGTAACAACAAAATGTGGAGAAAGTGAAGCGCTGTGAATACTTTCCGGATGCACTGTATCTCTTGCACCTTGATCGTCACATAGTAATATTCTCTGTGTACTGTTTACATGAACCTCTCTTTTATATCCATTGTTTACTCAGACATTGTGTTTTTCTTTCACCTCATATTATTACTGCTTTGCTGGAACTGTGGCACAAGTTTTTCAATGTACATAAGAAACTTGTATAATAATGTGCATTTTACTAAAGTGAATATCTGTCATTCCATTTGTGGGGAAAAAAGATTTTACACTACTGTTAGGTACATGTGGCATCATGAAGTCTCTATTACATTTAGTGTGCTAGGTTGTATTTAATATTTCTACTTTTATATTTAAAAGATGGTAAATAAGACAAATATGTCAGTCTATGCCAGGCCTATTCCAATCTGGCCGTTGAAGCCAGTTCCACACCATGTTTTCATTGCAACCCTCTAATCGGGGACTTGGTTAATTATGGTACACCAGATGTGTGCAATTAATGATAAGGTAGAACAGAAAACCAGCAGGCTCCGGCCCTTGTAGGGTAGGATTAAAGCTGTTCAAATATATATTGAAAAAAAAATAATTGATACCCCTGGAAAACCTATAAAATTTAAGGGTGTAACGATATGCCTAACCCACGGTACGGTACATGTTGCGGTTTGAGAGAAATGGTATGGTATATTTTTCTTTTACAGTTATTAAAGATCCGTTTTTAGTTTAATTGGGAAAAAGATGGGCTCATGTCCGCAGCTATAAACACACCTATTGCTCTTGTAATTTATTTGGCCTGAACAAATTAACATTGTGAAGCCCGCAAGCGAACCTAACATTTTGAAAACTCTTTTATAACACACATGAATTGCCCCATAGCTACATTTGAGCAAAAAAAAATCCTGACAGGTAGAGTAAAGGTTGTTTCATGAAATGTACTGTTCATGTTATCTGAATGATATTGATTTCTATACATGTCTGAGATAAATAATAGTAACAGACAAGAGTCTGTAGATAAAGTCTGTAGATAAAGTGGAGGATTTTCCCATGTTGATTCATCACCACCACTCATCATTGCAGCTCTAGCTCTCGTCTCATGTCACTAACAAAAATGATTAGATTGTTGATTACAATGTACGTGAAATCAAATTATACAAACTGGACAAGTATGTACTGCTAAGTACAATAAAGTTAAAAAAGGAAGAACAATGATATACAGTAAATAGTAGATCACTTTGTAGGACATCTTTTGCTTCAATACATTCAAACGGTTACAAAGGCTTGTAGCTACGTTAAGACAAGCTGCAACGATGTTTTGTATAAAGTGTGTGCACGGGCAAGAAGATGCAACTTGCCTTCATATTTAAAAAAATGTGCGGCATATTTTGCATTTTACATATCCATGGATTGACCAGTGGTTTTAACAACCAAATGAAATGCTTTCCAAACATCAGACAGCCGGGGCCTTATATATCAAGCTTGCGTTTAAAAATCCTACATTTGTACATATGAAGAGAATTACTAATGCGCGTATGCAAAAAAAGTTGGATTAATCAAACGATCCTTTGACCATTTTATGCACACCGGTAGGAAATCCCAATTGATAAATACTTGCTTGACCAGTAAAAATTTAATTCGCTAAAGATAAAAGTGTATTACTTTGAGAAGTATGCTGTTCTTCAAACAAATATTTTCAACAAACAATAGTAGGCATCTAATCCGTAATAGCATCCTCATTTAGCCTAAATAAATGCCATGATATTTGTCCTATTGAATGAACTACATTCCAACCTCAAGCAATCATATTTAGAAGTATATTTTCCACCTATTATCAACGGTAAATTGAGTGGAATGCTGTTTGATTCATATAGCCTTTGGTACTATTCTTCGGGTGGGCTTTTAGGTCTATATGGGTGCCATCTACAGTATTCATTTGAACATCAAAACGAAGTCTGCTGAGCCACTAGCTTTGTTAAAGGGTTTAGCCTCCTGTTCGAATACACATCTAAGATAATAAAACGCTTTAGTATTTGTAGTAACTGCAGTCGTTGTAGTCTAAGGATTTGACCAACTGGTTTATTCTGTATGAGGTGTCTATGAATATTACTCGCTGCCCTTAAAAGTGTGTTATACTCTGTGGCTTGAAGTAGATTATGTATTTTCCAAAATATCAAAGTTTTTTTATATGTTAAGTTCTAAAAAATCAATAACCTTTCTAGATCTCTCTCTCTCTGCTGTACATTTGTTATTCATATCTGATGACTTAAGAGACAAACTTTGTGAGGAGAATATGTGCCATTCCATATCAGTAGGATATAATCTATAGGCTATATATATTTTCCAAAGAATGATATGATGGTGATATGGATTTAAAAAAAATATAGCTAATGTCATTAAACACATGCAGTCCACCCAGCCATGGGTCGTCTGAGCCCAGAGTGTTTTGAAAGTCTGGTGACGTACCTGGGGTCCTGTATTGGCATTAGACAATAAATAAAGATTTAATTCATTCATTCAAAATAGATTCATCAATTATTACATTAAACATGTCTTTTTTTCTATTTAATTTAGAAAATGTAAAAAACAAACAGCCGTTGTTGAGTATTGGGCTGGAGGAGTAATTATAACAAAATTATATTATATTAACGACACAATTGAACAAGTCATTAATAAAAGGAGTTGTGACAAATTGTTCGAAATGCACATCATTACGGTTTTGAGCATCTCCCATACTCTTAAATATGTTTTCAAGCACTTCAGGCAAGAAAAAGGAAGGGTTGGCCACCATTCAAACGATGGGAGAGCAAAGCTTATTCGTGGGGGTGATAGCCCTTACCCCAGCCTGCCGCCGCTGCTACAGGCCGGTTGAATTCCACTGGAATTCCAAACACAGCGTGAAGTAATAGTTAAAAGTAAAAAAAAATAAAAAAAGACTTGGGTGGTAAATATATAAGCTTTTACGTGCTGTATAAGTGAGTAGCCTATGTGATCTAACTGTATATAATTTTTTTACTTAATTCTACTTTAGCGTTACATACGGTCTTTTCTCAAGTACTCAATAAAAACAAACAATTATAGTTTTCTGGTTGGATAACAATTAGCCTATTTGATATTTGACATTATGTTGATATTTATCCAGACACTAGTTGGTGATAATTTTCGCCAGTGAGACGGGGTTATTCAGACATGAAAACATCACTTTAATAACATATAGGCAAGTTTGAATGTTGAAATACATGTTGAATGACAATTTGTTTTGTTTCCCACTTTGGGAATAGCTGGTCTATAACAACACTACAGAACAAAAGTAATGACTGTAGTTACTGTATCTGTTGTAAAAAACATTCTATATAGCGCGCCACCGAGTATATACAGGTCCTTCTCAAGAAATTAGCATACTGTGATAAAGTTAATTATTTTCCATAATGTAATGATAAAAATTAAACTTTCATATATTTTAGATTCATTGTACACCAACTGAAATATTTCAGGTCATTTATTGTTTTAATACTGATGATTTTGGCATACAGCTCATGAAAACCTCAAATTCCTATCTCAAAGAATTAGCATATTTCATCTGACAAATAAAAGAAATGTTTGTAATACAAAAAAAAGAAAAAGTCAACCTTCAAATAATTATGTTGAGTTATGCACTCAATACTTGGTCGGGAATCCTTTTGCAGAAATGACTGCTTCAATGCGGCGTGGCATGGAGGCAATCAGCCTGTGGCACTGCTGAGGTGTGATGGAGGCCCAGGATGCTTCGATAGCGGCCTTAAGCTCATCCGGAGTGTTGGGTCTTGCGTCTCTCAACTTCCTCTTCACAATATCCCACAGATTCTCTATGGAGTTCAGGTCAGGAGAGTTGGCAGGCCAATTGAGCACAGTAATACCATGGTCATTAAACCATTTACCAGTGGTTTTGGCACTGTGAGCAGGTGCCAGGTTGTGCTGAAAAATGAATTTTTTTTTCCATGAAGCTTTTCAGCAGATGGAGGCACGAAATGCTCCAAAATCTCCTGATAGCTAGCTGCATTGACCTTGCCCTTGATAAAACACAGTGGACCAACACCAGCAGCTGACATGGCACCCCAGACCATCACTGACTGTGGGTACTTGACACTGGACTTCAGGCATTTTGGCATTTCTTTTGCAGGTGTTTAGAGTTAATTAGCTGATTCAGATGATTAGGTTAATAGCTCGTTTAGAGACCTTTTTCATGATATGCTAATTCTTTGAGAATTTGGGGTTTTCATGAGCTGTATGCCAAAATCATCAGTATTAAAACAATAAATGACCTGAAATGTTACAGTTGGTGTGCAATGAATCTAAACTATATGAAAGTTTTAATTTTATCATTACATTATGGAAAATAATGAACTTCATCACAATATGCTAATTTCTTGGGAAGGACCTGTAGTAGTGCGCAAGGGGGGAGTACCGTTTTGTAAAAACATGCAAATCGTGCGCGGTATATTCGCTAAAATACAGTAATACAATGTATGGAATCCTAATGAAATACCTCCATTCACTGTTGTACTTTAATCTGGCTACACAAAGTTTCTCATGACCAAACTGCATTTTTCACAACAGTGGATGTGGAAAATGTCAATCCATTATTTGTAGCTTTCAGAAATAAATTCTGTCATGTGAAAGACACACACACACACACACACACCAGACAGGAAACAATTTCTTACCATGACGTCGTTGCCTTTCACTAGGAACTGAGTATTGAACGGCCCAGAGATCTCAAATGCCTTGGCAATTTTCCGTGTTGCAGTCTTCACCTAAGAGTGATGGGGCAGAAATACTAACTAAGGCTTTGTCCCAACTGGCACACTATTCCCAATATAATACACTGCTCATTACTTTCGTCTGGGCCTTAGGAAAGAGTACCTGTTGGACACATTAGGGTACCACATGGAACACAACCTAAAAATGAAGCTTCCATTAACGATAAACTTCTAACTCCGTATAAATTCTCTGCATGTTCACAGCCTAAGCAATGGATTACATTAGTGGTATATAAATATAAACCACAGCCAAATAACAGATTCCCTGTCAGGAAGTCAGTGTGCCCCTAAATATAGGCAGGCCTGCAATCTAGAAACGTATAAATAAAATGCTAAAACCTTTCATCATCATGTACATTTTTTTGATTAATGTGAGGCAAGTGTTCAGTGAGTTCTCCTTGTAGATGGGTAAAGGTTAATACTGACAACCACAAATGTTCAGTGAGATCTCGTGGTCGATGGGTAATGGTTAAGACTGACAAACACAGGTGTTCAGTGAGTTCTCCTTGTAGATGGGTAAAGGTTAAGACTGACAAACACAAGTGTTCAGTGAGTTCTCCTTGTAGATGGGTAAAGGTTAAGACTGACAAAAACAAGTGTTCAGTGAGTTCTCCTTGTAGATGGGTAAAGGTTAAGACTGATAAAAACAAGTGTTCAGTGAGATCTCCTTGTAGATGGGTAAAGGTTAAGACTGACAAAAACAAGTGTTCAGTGAGATCTCCTTGTAGATGGGTAAAGGTTAAGACTGACAAAAACAAGTGTTCAGTGAGTTCTCCTTGTAGATGGGTAAAGGTTAAAACCGACAAAAACAAGTGTTCAGTGAGATCTCCTTGTATATGGGTAAAGGTTAAGACTGACAAAAACAAGTGTTCAGTGAGTTCTCCTTGTAGATGGGTAAAGGTTAAAACCGACAAAAACAAGTGTTCAGTGAGATCTCCTTGTAGATGGGTAATGGTTAAAGACTGACAAACAAATGCACATGAACACACACACACACACACACGTGTTCACACACAAATGCGTGCGCACACGCACACACAGAAAACTGTGCACACACACTCGAACGCACGCACGCACACACACACGAACACGTGCACACACACACACACAAACGCATGCACACACACACTCGAACGCGTGCACACACTCAGACGCGTGTACACACACACACACACAAACCTTCTCTATTGCTCCCTGGCTAATGGTCTGTGTAGGCAGCATGAGGGTGGCATCTCCAGAGTGGACCCCAGCATCCTCCACATGCTCTGTCATAGCATGGGCAAGCACCTGAGAAGACATTATAATATGTTATAGCATGGGCCAGCACCTGAGAAGACATTATAATATGTTATAGCATGGGCCAGCACCTGAGAAGACATTATAATATGTTATAGCATGGGCCAGCACCTGAGAAGACATTATAACATGCTATAGCATGGGCCAGCAGCTGAGTAGACATTATAACATGTTATAGCATTGGCTTGCACCTAAGAAGATATTTAAAACATGGTATACCACAAGCCAGCACCTGAGAAGAGGATATAAAATATATTATAGTATGGGCCAGAACCTGAGAACTTGTGAAAACCAGGAAGTTAATTAGGCTACAGCTGAGTTGCAGCTCTAATTTACCAGCAGGTGAAATAGGCATTTGCAATACACTAAAATACATTTGCAGGACCACTTAAGACCAGTCTTTGACCCCTGTTTGAAAAACATACAGGACCTGTAGAGTAAAACCTCTGTTTCCAGAGAAAATGATTATTGATGTCTATGTGGATAGCATAGTGAAAATATAGTGTGCATTTGCCTGTACATTTTTCAAAACACTTGGTAGTTTAACACAACACTTACAAAGATATAAATGCATATCCACATGAATTGAAACCGAATGAGATCAAATAGGTACAATGTAGAATGATGATTAATGTATTTTCAACTGATTAAACTTGGAAATGTCATTGAGGCAGGCAGTGTTGAATTGGTTACTTTAGGCATTTACTATGTTCATTGTGTGATCTAAAGTCATTGATTCAACGTTGATCCAGCATATTAACATTACCAGCGTAGCATGTTCTCTAAACTGTGCATCCAGAATACATATGTGGAACATGAATGGAAATAGTGAAGTACCAACAAATTTGCGGTTTCAATACGGCAACCCAACATATAATATTATAGATTATCTACAAGTATATCATTGTTTCATATCTAGCATTCATTTATTATTATACATTACATTTGACTTGAGGAATGTACATTATTCCATAACGTAAAAAAATTAACATACATTCAAACACTTTTAAAAGATTTATATATGCTTGTAGAGATACGGTGACAAAATATTTAGCCAATTTGGTTTAATGAACTGTACTGTCATTAGTACACATTAGGCACCAGCTAGATATAGCCATCATTTGCCACACATTCCTGAAGACCACACATATTTTTTTATAATTTCTTTCAATTCATGAATCACATTTGCCAAAAAGGCTCAATTTAATTTGTAATTAATGTGTGGGAATCCATAGTAAAAGCTTCTTGCCTGCTCTGGTTACAGCTTCACTCACATACAGACACAAACACACACACAGTGAAAGATAAGGGCTGTTGGGCCTTAAGTCAATGGATGGATTGGTAAAGTGATAGGAGAAGACGAAATAGAGACTGAACAATAAGATAAAATGTATGAAGCAAAGAGGATACAATCCCAATTTCTACATGTGTAATTGATATTACAGCTACAGTAGTATTTCATTTTTGATCATCGATTGGGTAGAGGGCACATCAAAATTACTGCTGAAGTGTTTGGTGGTTTATTCTTACATGAAAGGCTACTTACATTCATAAAACCATGTAAACTTTACTTTTCAGCAGCTTTAGATAGCAGACTTCATTTTAACAATGATTGAAAATACTTTGAATAAAATGATCGACTGATGTCTATAAATTATGGACCTGTAACAACTCCCTCTCCACGACCTGGATCTCCCCCTGCTGGTGCGCTTTAGCTCCATCGCTCGATGTCACCGGTCTTCTGAGATCACAGTCCCCAACACACCTGTTTTTTCTTAATTACCCTGTGTGTGTATTTAAAAACCCTTTTCCCATTGTGTCTCATGTTGGAATGTTCTTGATCTGTTTTATTGGGCAATCAGATTGATTTCTACTGTTGGGTCTCTAATGAGTGCTTGGTTCTTACAAGCATACCAAACAAATTATTTTGACTCACCTAATATTTTTGTATTAACATTGTTCAGCCTCATGACGGCATGCATTACTGGCATTGATACTTCTTTGCTACAGTGCCAATTCCACACATGTAGCCCTTTTCCTAGTCTCTTGGGAATTAACTAACTATGCAATGACCTGGCCAAGAAACAGCTGAGCAGCTAGTTGTCCAATTAATTTTGGTCCTCGGTATGGTTCACAGTTCATGCATGTAAATACCCTAAATTTTACCTCTTAATCATTTAAAGTCATACATGAGTACAGACTCAAAGCAACAGAAATTTTGCCACAGTCTAAATACATATGGACTCATAACTGGCTCACCATTCCTCTCTTGGCCACTGCATCTACTTCCACCTCCCTGGCTCCATTGATGAACTTGGTGATGACCACTGGATGCTCCTGTAGAAATAAAACAGAGCAGCAGGCCATACCAGATGGGAATAACACAGTTCCTGCATTTTCACCATCTAGTGCACAACTCTCAGTAAGGCTCCATGGGGCTAGTCAAACACTCGGCACTATAAAGGGAACAGGACGCCAGTTTGGGCACAACATTGTGGTGTTCTGCTTCAGGGCTCTAGTCAAAAATACTTCAGGATGTTGGAAACCAAGCCATCTTTTAATGAGCGCTCTCTACTGGGATCTTGCTGTAGCCCCACACAACTCCAGTGATTCCTGTTGGCATTTTATCTCCAGAGTCAACCAAACACACTACCTAACAGTCTGTGAATTGGACCAATTAAACGCCACTGATGCAGTTGGGCAAGTTGCAATGATGAGACACTTAAAATAATAGCCTATGCATCTAAAATGCGTGGCTTGAATGGCAGGCAAAACAACGTACTGTACCAGAAAGTCAGTTAGGCAAGGACTTCAACAAACTGTTACCACCTTATGTTAGAGGTGACATCATACTGATCAATTTTACACCTTCTCCTTTAGGGTTTTCTATGTTAAGTGGCTCGAGGCAGATGTAAAACACTATATAGTAAACAGGGTGCTATTTAGGACACAATAAAATTAAGTTCTTGGGCTCACCTGTGACACCTGAGTAGCCTCCTCCAAGAATCCCCTCATTTCTTCCTCACCGTATGCAACGTTCATTGCTGAGCCACTAGTACAGAGTGGGAGATATATAAGAGAAATTAAAAGATTGGACAATAATTTAAAACGAAACTAGATTTTTCCGTGTGCCTGTAATATCTCCCTGTTGAATTATTATTATCAAGAGGACGAAAGGTAGAAAAACATCACAACAAATTAGAGAGAGATTTAGGTCAGAAAACACCCCAGGCTCTGCAAAATGAGTCTGCTTTGAGAGTTTAGTCATTAAAAAATAGGTATATGGGCTATTTTTGTTTTTCTTCTTTAGGCCGGCTAGTTGGACATGTACCTGCTCCTGAAGCCAGCCAGGGGATAAAGGATGTGTGAGCCCCAAATGGTACTCTACACCCTACACAACAGACTATGAGATCTAAACAAAAATAAAACACTATAAATGGTCATTCTGGGGAGCCATAAGCCAGTTTCCGTAGTTATAGGAACAGTCCACTTCTAAACAGTTCTACTAACTACTCTCCCCCAATACCGGTTTTGCTATTTGCATTCGCATAGGTCAAGTGGCCATAGGAACTGGTAGGAGGGGTAAGGGAGTGACGCAAGCACCGCAACGGTCTTGATAGCATCGTCATTAACTTTAGCGTAGCGCCACATACAAACAACAAACCAGCATGGAAGCCATCGGAATGTTCCTGTTGTGCCTTTCCGGGATCCTCATAACGGAGTTTGAACGTCGGCGTTTAAAGACTAGGCTGGAGTACATAACAGAGAAACACAGAAGACGAAGTTCCCAGTATTACCAAAACGCTGTGAATAGAGAATTTCCGCATGTCCAAAGAAACATTTACATACGTCTGCCTCTGCCTGAAGCCTGCACTGGAGAGAATGGACACAAACTACAGTCTCTCTGTGTCACTTGAAAAGAGTCAAAGTAGGAGCTAAAAGAGTTACAGGAACTGTGGTCCAAGGAACTTAATAATCCCCAAATTGGTCCAGTCAGAACACAAGAAAAAAAGGGTTATAACAACCATGTTCTAGGAACTGCAAAAATCCCTCTGGTTGAAAAGCAGCTACAGATGGGCAGGGGAGGGTCAGTCACAGACACAAAAACCAGTGTGGAAAACAAGTTAAATGTTGGTAGATTTGGACATTGGCTGGTAGGCTGTCTAAGCATTTCTAAACATAAAAATAAAGTTTGACTTGAACAAGACAATGACCCCCAACAAACATCAGACGGGGGGCAGATGGCTCAGTGGTTGGGGAGACTTGTAGTCTGAAACTCGATCCCTGGAAAGTTTGTGCCAACCATGTCAAGATTTTACAGGAAGAGACCCAGTGCAGTTAACCACTCCAGGAAAGGTTTCACTAAATATTGATTGTAGTGGTGCCAATTTTCAGAAAAATATACTACTCAATAAAATGTTTTCTGGTTGAGAAATGATTGTGTGGGGAAAAAAGTGTACGGCTCCCACTTGTGCTTGAGAACAAAGTATGACACATTGCTTGTGTTGTTTATTTTCATAAATACTTCTGTATATCAAAACGAATTGATAAAGGGTGCCAATCATTTCGTATATCAAAACAAACTGATAAGGGTGCCAATACTTTTGTATATCAAAGTGATAATAAAGGGTGCCAATACTTTTGTATATCAAAACAAAGTGATAAAAGGGTGTCAATACTTTTGTATATCAAAACAAAGTGATATTAAAGGGTGCCAATACATTGGTATATCAACAACAAAGTGATAAAAGGGTGTCAATACTTTTGTATATCAAAACAAAGTGATATTAAAGGGTGCCAATACATTGGTATATCAAAACAAAGTGATAAAAGGGTGCCAATACTTTTGTATATCAAAACAAAGTGATAATAAAGGGTGTCAATACTTTTGTATATCAAAACAAAGTGATAATAAAGGGTGTCAATACTTTTGTATATCAAAACAAAGTGATATTAACGGGTGCCAATACTTTTGTATATCAAAACAAAGTGATAATAAAGGGTGTCAATACTTTTGTATATCAAAACAAAGTGATATTAAAGGGTGCCAATACTTTTGTATATCAAAACAAAGTGATAATAAAGGGTGTCAATACTTTTGTATATCAAAACAAAGTGATATTAAAGGGTGCCAATACTTTTGTATATCAAAACAAAGTGATATTAAAGGGTGCCAATACTTTTGTATATCAAAACAAAGTGATAATAAAGGGTGCCAATACTTTTGTGGATCAAAACAAACTGGGGCTGATCCCTTTCAGTAGGCTGGTCAATTTTGGTCGATTGATTTTGGTAAACAGAGATTTAGTAGACTACTCTTTTCAGCAAAAACCCTCTCCTTAATCTTTAGTCACTGTTTCTAATAAGGCATACAATACCGGATACTATACTTACTGATATAACTTAGAAATGCTATTTTTATAGAAAATACATGTTTTAAAATGTAAACGCGACAGGTCCAGTAGATCATTTTTCTCTGGTAAATCACAGCTTTCATATTTTCAATTAAGACATAATGTACGTAATCCTGTTCCCACAAAGATAGCAAAGATAGTAAAAATGTGTGTGTTTCTTTGTGCAGACATTGCTGCATAGACACAAGAACCAAAATATACTGCAACCCCCAATATGTTCTCAATATTCTTTCAAAACCAATGCCTGCTGTTGCTTAATTATGTTGAAATGAGCAATCCAGGCCTACTCAACACCACACACAGAGTTAACACTAATAACTTGTGTTTTTCTGAGGATGATCTTTTCATTCTGGTAATTAACCATCATCACAGTGGTAGCCGTTAAAGATATTAAACACTACATTGATCTTCTGCTTTGCTAGGCTAATCAGTCTCACGCTGCTTCTGATATCATCCCTTTCATATTTAATTTTGCATTTCTTGAAGATGAATGGACGTATTTACTTCTTCTGAGAGGAATTCAATTCCTGTAAGATGTATTTTAGATAACATTCATGATATTAGGCAAACACATCACATTACTGGAGACTTACTGTAGAGATCTGGCCAACATGAACAAAGCAACGGTGTTATATCGAACTATGTTTGGGTCAATTCCATATCTGTTTAGTCAACAGGTGAACAGTTTTTCCAATTCTCATTTGAAATGGAATTGACCTCAATATATGGATATGAGAATGCTGTTCACTCCCCAACACTTACCTAAGGACATAAGAGGGGCGCAGGAGACACGGGTATCCCACTTTATTGGCAAATTCAATGGCATCTTCCTGAAACACAATTATTACAAGGTAACCTTATAGCAATATATGCCTGTCTGCCTACCTGTCTGTCTACCTGTTTATCTCTCTGTCTGTCTATCTCTCTGTGTGTCTGTCTGCCTGTCTATCTGTCTGTCTGTCTGTCTGCCTGTCTGCCTGTCTGTCTGCCTGTCTGCCTGTCTGCCTGTCTGTCTGTCTGCCTGTCTGCCTGTCTGTCTGTCTGTCTGTCTGTCTGTCTGTCTGTCTGTCTGTCTGCCTGCCTGTCTGTCTGTCTGTCTGTCTGCCTGTCTGTCTGCCTGTCTGTCTGTCTGTCTGTCTGCCTGTCTGTCTGTCTGTCTGTCTGCCTGTCTGTCTGTCTGTCTGTCTGTCTGTCTGTCTGTCTGTCTATCTACCTGTCGGTCTGCCTGTCTGCCTACCTGTCTGTCTACCATTCTGCCTCTCAATTGTTTCTCTTTCCGACTCTGAGTCCTCTCCCTTAAAACTGTGTCTTCTCCAATGTTCCACAGCCATCCAAAATGAGATGATCAGAAAAGAGACAAGCTTGTTTCCTAGTGAGTTTTGGCGTCTTTGGCTCTCATGGAATTTTCTGACATCTAAAAATGGCTAACACATTAAAATCGGAGGGAGATGGAAAGAAAGCAATAGAAAAAATACACAAGATGAATGTGTATAAAGTGTTTTTTTTTTCTCTGTATGCTCTTCAGACTAACATGACCATGTGCTTGGTAAACCCCTACAGTGCACTGTCATGTCGACAGCCAAACCCCAGAGGCAGGAACAAGGAAACACCAACGGAGTAGATCATCAAGACACGTTTTAGCACTTCACTCTCTGTCCCCACATGTTTCGACATTTCTGATACTAACTGGCCAGTTTGTGTGTGTGTGTGTTTGTGTGTGTGTTTTTGTGTTTGTGTGTGTGTTTGTGTGTGTGTTTGTGTGTGTGTTTGTGTGTGTGTTTGTGTGTGTGTTTGTGTGTGTGTTTGTGTGTGTGTTTGTGTGTGTGTGTTTGTGTGTACCATCCCTTACCAGCGAGTTAAGTGCCTTCCAAGGGGCCTGGGCTACCTCTAGTTCATCCAGGATGGTGGAGAACACTGATCTCTCCTCAGCTCGATCGATCTGCAAGGGATTGGTTCCCAGGATGTTGACCCCGTTCAGATGCAGAGGCATGGCCAGGTTATTGGGAATCTGTCCCCCTACAGACACAATGCAGCCAGCACAGCCCTGGACACAGACAATGGAAAAGTACCAGCTGAGTCAGTTTAAAACATTAACGGTACAGTACCAATTTTTTTTGTAATCACACTTTAAAACTTATTTGACTTTCATAACGAGGCAAAATAAGTACTATTGTTTGCTTATAGAGTATTGGTTGGTTGTTGATACATCTTGCAAAAACAATTTGCCTATTAAGAGCTTTCACACATTTCATTCAAACCTTAATTGAATCAGGTAAATTATTGAGAACCCGTTTGCTCTTTCAAGAAATGACCTGGCAGGCCCACAGCAGCTCCATCATGAATTTCAACACGTGAAACGGCAGCGAGACTGCCAAGGAGAGGGGACGATGGTAACGTTATCTCCCTGAATCAACAACCAGTTAATCACCAGGATGATCCCATCTCCACTTTAACTGGATTATGTACATCTGGAGGGACAAGGCAATGTGCGTCCCAAACCACTGCATATTCTTTATTAAGTGTACTACTACTGAACAGGACCCATGTGTCTGTGGTCAAAACTAGTGATCTAGCCTATAGGATAGCAGATGATTTGGTATGCAGCCACTCAGTTATCCAGGCTTTAGATTAACGCTCTGAGCACGTTCTCCTCAGGGCTGCAGAATACATAGGGCTATGAACTGAGCCCTATTCCCTATGAACTGAGCACGCACCGCCATCACACGCCGTGTCCTAAATGGAGCCCTGTTCCCTATGGGCTCTGGTCAAATGTAGTGCACTATATTTGGGAAGCAGTCACTGTCTGTTTTGATAGCACTTTAAAGTACATCTAAAAGCTATTCAATTTAATGAGGATTTGGAGAAAAAGATATTGCACAAAAAGACACAAAAACTTTGTACGTTGCATCAACATAACAGTGCCATCGTTAAGAGGACTTGACAATTCCTTCTTTTATCTTACTGCATGAATGGAGACAAAGAGAGAGAGAGAGAGAGAGAAAGAGAGAGAGAGAGAGACAGCGAGAGAGAGACAGCGAGAGAGAGACAGCGAGAGAGAGACAGCGAGAGAGAGACAGCGAGAGAGAGACAGCGAGAGAGAGACAGACAGACAGACAGACAGACAGACAGACAGACAGACAGAGATGGAATTGGAGAAAGACAAAAGGAGAAATCTTGGCTACTTAAAACAGTATGCATGTGAGAAGAGGAATAGCAATGCTTGCATAACCGGTTTTACTGTATAAATGGTAAACAGATGTATTGAACACTGTACAAGTCTGAAGATGTTTCCTTCATGGAAGACTGGAGTCAATGGGAGCTGTGAATTCATTTCATTGCCCTTCAATCAACGTGCATGCTTCAGTATGAGCAGTGCATTTATTTCCCCGGGCTTGAGAATGAATAGCTTTATGTCCACACCTCTACAAAAACTGAAGTCCTAATAATCTCACTCTCTCCGCATAATCTCAAATTAAACAGATACAAAAGATTAGTCAGATCATTTGCTATTGTACTATTAAAAACAACATCCAGTGTGTAGTGGTGGCCCAGCCTTCAAACTGAGTCTTATGGACATTAATCTAAGACTATTATTATTATTTGTGTAGATGGGTTTCCATCTCATTTGGTTACGTCTTTATACAGTATCTCACAAGAGTGCACACCTCACATTTTTGTAAATATATGATTATAACTTTTCATGTGACAACACTAAATAAATGACACTTTGCTGCAATGTGAAGTAGTGAGTGTACAGCTTGTATAAAAGTGTACATTTGCTGTCCTCTCAAAACACATAGCCAGTAAATCGCTGGCAACAAAAGTGAGTACACCCCTAAGTGGAAGTGTTCAAATTGGGCCAAATTAGCAATTTTCAAGGTTGTGAAATGGGGAGCAGGAGTGTTAAATTAGGTGTTATCGCTTTCACACTCCCTGATACTGTTCAACATGGCACCTCATGGCAAAGAGCTCTCTGAGGACCTGAAAAAAAGAATTGTTGATCTAGATAAAGATGGCCTAGGCCATAAGAAGACCCTGAAACTGAGCTGCAACTTGGTGGCCAAGACCATACAGCAGTTTAACAGGACAGGTTCCACTCAGAACAGGCCTCGCCATGGTGGACCAAAGAAGTTAAGTGTACATGCTCAGCATCATATCCAGAGGTTGTCTTTGGGAAATGGAGGAATGAGTGCTTCCAGCATTGCTGCAGAGGTTGAAGAGGTGGGGGTCAGCCTGATGCCGCACACAGCATCAAATTGGTCTGCATGGCTGTGGTCCCAGAAGGAAGCATCTTCTAAAGATGATGCACAAGAAAGCCCACAAACAGTTTGCTGAAGACAAGCTGACTAAGGACATGGATTACTGGAACCATGCCCTGTGGTTTGATGAGACCAAGACTTATTTGGTTCAGATGGTGTCAAGCGTGTGTGGCGGCAACCAGGTGAGGAGTACAAAGACAAGTGTGTCTTGCCTACAGTCAAGTGTGGTGGTGGGAGTATCATGGTCTGGGCCTGCATGGGTGCTTCCGGCACCAGGGTCAGTTCATTGAGGGAACCATGAATGCCATTATGTACTGTGACATACAGGGCATGATCCCCTCTCTTCAGAGCCTCGGTCGCAGGGCAGTATTCCAACATAATAACGACTGCTAAAGAAGATGAGGGTAAAGCTGATGGACTGGCCAAGCATGTCTCCAGACCTAAACACTATTGGGCATTTGTGGGGCATCCTCAAATGGAAGGTGGAGGAGTGCAAGGTCTCTAACATCCACCAGCTCTGTGATGTCATCATGGAGGAGTAAAAGAAGACTCCAGTGGCAACCTGTGAGGCTCTGCTGAACTCCATGCCCAAGAGGGTTAAGGCAGTGCTGGAAAATAATGGTGGTCACACAAAATATTGACACCTTGGGCCCAATTTGGAA
Source organism: Umbra pygmaea (assembly GCA_016801145.1). Taxonomy (NCBI): domain Eukaryota; kingdom Metazoa; phylum Chordata; class Actinopteri; order Esociformes; family Umbridae; genus Umbra; species Umbra pygmaea. Next base: position 14,661 of record JACXGM010004095.1, on the reverse strand, counting down.
ATGTTCACTAAGGGGTTTACTCACTTTTGTTGCCAGCAGTTTAGACCCAACTGGCTATGTGTTGAGTTATTTTGAGAGAACAGCAAATTTACACTGTTATACAAGCTTTCACTTTTGTGAAATACTGTATATAGTTCCCTCTTCATGGATTGAGATTCCTTTTTTACTAGGCTTGTTATTATTCATTTAAATTTCTTATTTTGCGTCTTGTGTGTGGTATACTGTATGTAATAGACATATGTATAGAAATATAATCCAGAATAGGGATGCAATTTACAACTATCACCAAGACAACTTAATTTGTTTTATATTGTACTGTTTGTGACGGAAACAAGCATTCAACTAATGATGGGATGAGGTGATGTTTTCCTCCAACTGATATGTGTGTTTTGACCTTTCACCTCTTGCTGTGTGATGTCCATGATGCGTTCCAGGGTCAGCTCTTCAAAGTAAAGGCGGTCACACTCGTCAAAGTCCGTGCTGACGGTCTCTGGGTTGTGGTTGACCACCACCGTCCGCCTGCCCATCTGACGCAGGGCTCGGATGCTGGACACAGCACACCAGTCAAACTCCACACTGCTCCCAATGTGATAGGGCCCACATCCCAGCACCATGATACCCTGGTCCCTGAACTCCAAGTCATGCTCCTGTTCGAAGGTTACAAAATGCCATTTTAGGTAAGGTGAAAAATATTTTTTATCGCTGAAAAACGAAGTGTGACCTATTGCATCTCCAGGTTGTGAGAATGTGTTTAATTTACCTAGTAGAAAAATAAACAAAATAATCTACTGGGAAATACATCACCCAGTCCTTGACTAATGCAGGCTCAACAGAGACTTTCCAGTGGGAATTGCTTTTTGCTTCTGGAAAACCATCCCTGCCAATTCACCTGTAAGCCGGACAACAACCCACCTGTCCATTGTAGGTGCAGTAAAGGTAGTTGGTTACAGCAGGGTACTCTGCAGCCAGCGTGTCAATCTGAACGGGGAAGAAAAATAACTATCCTTACTTCTCCTACAAAGCCAGTGTCTGGTCTTGTAAGACAGATTGCTATGCGGTAAAGAAGACTCAAAGACGTTTCAATGGAAAATGATTATCACTTCAGTCTGGTGCATTAGTGCAGAGAAATTAGAAGGTTATTCAGTGACATGACAGGTCTCAGGGGTGTATTTTCATTTTGGAGTAGGAGGGTAGAAAGGATCTGTGAACCATGTGATAAATATTGTCATCCCGAAGAATGAAATGCCGCTGTGTGAAAGGTGCTTTTAGAGCTGGCACTGAAGGGTGCTGGATATCACACAACATACAGATGATGGTCATATTACAGAAGGTTACTTCAGCTACGTCAGGAGATACAGAGGTGTTGGAAATGTTTTGACCAGGGCTTATACATCGTATTCCATAACAGGTAATATTAAAGGGAATCCAATACATTGTAAAGCATAGGGGGGCTTCAGCCTCCCTGTTTTTCATCTTGCCTCCCTGAATATTTTTAAGTAATTATTTTCTGAAATCATTTTATATCCTTGCTTTTTGTAAAAGCGCGTGGATGTGATAAAGCAAGCTTTTGCTTGGTAGCTAATAACATTACAGTAGCTACTGTATTAACAGTACAGTACTAGCTAGGCTAACCCTCTGTTACTTCAACATAATAATGTTAGCTAGATAAAGTTAGTGTGCCTGGTCAGTGTATCCGGGCCACAAGTTTGAAAACGTAGCCTAAATAACTATTTTTTTCTCCATAGATGGATATATAAACATTTGTGGTCATAAAGGGATGGACATGGTCAGCAACAATACTCAGTAGGTTGTGGCATTTAAAAAAGGCTCAATTTGTACTGAGGGGACAAAGGTGTGTCAAGAAAATATCCCCAACACATTACACCACCACCATCAGCCTAAACCGTCGATTCAATTCAATATTGATGTGACATGATTTGCATTCAGAGATGCTCTTTTGCATACCTTGGTTGTAATGATTGGTTATTTGAGCGACTGCACTTCTATCAGCTCAAACCAGTCAGGCCATTCTCCTCTGACCTCTGCCATCAACAAGGCATTTTTGCCCATAGAATTGCCGCTCACTGGATATTTTCTCTTCTTTAGTACCATTCTCTGTTAACCCTAGAGATGGTTGTGCAGGACAATCCCAGTAGGTAAGCACTTTCTGAATTACTCAAACCAGCCCGTTTGGCACCAACAACCATGCCACATTCAAATTCACTTAAATCACCTTTCGTCCCCATTCTGATGCTTGGTTTGAACTTCAGCAGATCATCTTGATCATGTCTACGTGCCTAAATGCATTGACTTGTAGAGTTATACTGGTTATGTACACTTGTTTGTATGTCTATACTTGTCAGTACAAAGAGAGAGAGAAGAGGAGGGTGAACAGGATGGAGGGGACATATGAGTGAGGGAGGGAGAACAGGAATCAGGGGAGAGAGTGAACATGTAATAAAGACGAAAAAATACAAAGCCAAGAGGAAGCTTGAAATTAGTAAATGTTTTTTTTGTGTCCCATTCAAGTGTAAAGCTCTAACGGCCTACTTCCGCATTAAACGTACAATAATGTAGTTTTCGGGCGCTAGGGGTGTGTACTTGGATGACGTCGGGAAGTAGCGTGAGATCATGGGTTTTGTTATTGTCGTCAATGACAACCTTCCAATCTAGCGTCTCTGGCAGAAAAAAATGTCCACTGACAAAGTAATTTATTGTTAAATATATTATAACTTTATTCACATTATGTTTGGCGGTTCCCTGGAACTTAGAACATCTAGAGCAGTCAAAGGTTATATGATGCCATTGACGGAAGACACAATTAAATGTCCCGTATCTTCGAATTATATTACAAGTTTCTCTGGGTTTGAAAGTTGGTGGAAACATTTAGGATAATGTAAGTACACAACTAAGAAATATATGTAATATAGGTATAGTAATGTTTACTTTTTTAATGCAAAATAAGTCTTTTGTTATTGTTTTGGAAAACTACATATTGTACCTTTAAACCGAGTTGTGGCAAGTCGTGGACTCACTAGATAGTTTTGCAGCAGCAACAGAGTAGTCAGCTGGTCTAACATATATCCATGGCCTGACAGTAGGTGGCAATGTATGCACCTTTCAGATGGTTGCGATCCGCCATTAAATCAAAGAAGAAGATCACCCGTGGCCTGCCTTGTGTGGAAGAAGAATTGGAGAGTGCTGGATTTAATTGTGTATTAATTCTATTGGTATATCATCAAAATATATTTAATATATGCTAATATTACAAACTACAGTTAGATAAGATCTATAACTTGTCTTGAAAGCTAGAGAATATCTAAATAATCTCACCTGAAAGCTAGCTAAATATCACTTTGAGATAGCTAACGGAAAAATTGTGAGTACAACACACTTTACAGCCCCACTGGCGCGTGTTGTCACTGTGACAACTAACAACAGTTGCAATTTTGTTGTGTACTAATCAAATGACAAAGCAAAACAGTTCAATGAGGTTTCTACTCATTCCATTTCTATGATTGTGACCCTCTAATCTGGGACCTATTTAGACCTGGTACACCAAGTGGGTGCAATTAATGACAAGAGTGTACAAAAGAAAAAAGAATACAAGAACAGCAGACTCTGGTACTTTTAATTACAGGGTAAGAGTTGAATACCCCTGTTCTAGACAGATTTAGGCCCAAGTACCCAGCTGAACTATTTGCTGAACAGGGATACATTTATTTAGGGATGTTGAAAGCAGTTTGTTTCAATCGCCATGAGACAATTGTACATGTATTATAGGAATGCTATCTTTACAACCATAGATGCTGCAGGTGGTAGCATATATTTCTCCACATATTAAACACGTTTGTGATTGTTAGTGCAAACTGAGGGAGGAAGTGGGAACTGGTCAACTCAAAGAGCATGATGGAGAAGCCACAAATAGAGAGAGCAAGCACCAGGTGAGAGATTTAGCAGGTAGTCAATACAAGATGTCTAGGTGATTCACAAACAGCAGCTCTATTGCCCACATTGTTTGCAGTGCACGCAAAGTTATATTTATCATGAAACTATGATTATATATTAAGACTTTCCCACACTCTTATTGTTCATTCAGGTTTTAAGTTTTGTCCCTGGTGGTTATGTACGTTTATGAAAGCAGACAGTAGGGTGTTTCACAATCTTTAGTTGTCACCTTCATAGATTGTTTTTAAAACCCATTTAGACCCCTTTTTCATGGCAGTTAAAGAGTCATTACTGTTAGTTTGCCAGTTTGAGAGCAGCCATCATTGTGGTGTTTTTATTTTGGGAAATGTAACAGTAATTTATAAATTACATGCGCTTTGCACATTCTCTTATTGGGGCTGAGCCCCCCTAATTGTCAATTTCTATAATCGCCTCTAGTGTAAAAGGAACATCCATTTGAGCACCAGAGGAATAACAGAGACATACTCACCTGTTTGACCCAGGGTTTGATGTTGTGGGACAGCCTCAGTGCTCTGGCCTGCCCCTCACAAGAACCTAGGGCCTGGCCCACCTGGCGGTCAGAGAAGCCATCTTGTTTAGCCTTTAGCAGCAGGGCCTGAGAGACTGTGGAACTGAGGTAATAAGCGTGTGCATGTTAAGGTTAGCGTTAAGGTTTGACTTGGAATTAGTGTTTTCCTATCCCCACACAGTGTGTGTGTGTGTGTGCATGTGTTTGTGCTTTCGTGTGCGTCTTTCTGAGTACCCAATAGAGGTCAGACTAGTGAGGAAGGATATGGCTGGCTCATTCAGAGGTGAGCAACAAAACTAATCAATAAGACGTTAATAAACGATCCCAGAGCCCCTGCACAGGGCAGTGAACGTTACAGTTTAAAATCCAGACTTTTGTCAATAGAGGTTCTGTGAGGGTTGGTCCAATAAGACATAAAAAAATGCTTCTCTCTTTCTTCATGGCTGAATTATTGGAGAGCTCACAAATATAATGATATGGCAAATATAACCAAATGGAAAATATCAAGAATTATTTAAATTCCACTTCTGTATAGAGTGCCCTCCAGTAATATTGGCACACTTGGTCAATTTGAGCAAAACGGGCTGTGAAAAAAGGTCTTTGTTTTTAATCCTTTTGATCTTTTACTCAAAATATCCATGAAAATTGAACCTTGAAAACTGAAGTAAAATTATTTAAAAAGAAAAAAATTCAATTATTGGCACCGCTCCTGATTCTTATGAGTAAAATCTAACAGAAGGAGAGAAAAGACTAAAGGGCTTTGTCCATAACGAGCATTAAGAACGTTTTGCTCCGGCTGTCCCATTCATTTCCTATGGGCCAGGCGTTTGCTCCCAACCTTGCGACGTCTCTACCCTAGGCGCAAAAACTCTCTGGGCACAACGCTTGGAGAGCAGCTCTCCGCTGCACTCAATAGTGATGGGCGATTCATGAACGATTCATTCTTTTTGAACAAATGTTTTGAAAGACCGGTACATACGATTCATACTGGATCGTTAATTTAGTTCTTTTTTGCGCAAATGCATTACTGTTATGATACAGTGTACTGCTCGGTACTAGTACCTGTACCGTTTATATCGTGCTTTTTGGTGCAGGCACATTACTCTATTATTCAGTACAGTTTCGTTCATGGATTTGCACATGCTTGCTCATCACTGTAGACTGAGAGACTGAAGACTCACAGAATTGTACCACTTAACTAGTCGGACCAATGTTACTACTTTGACAAATGCCCCTTTTTTATGAATTGCATATGGATCTGTTGATCCTAGTATAGGATTAGGTTCAAAATACATATTTTAAGCTTTACGTTAATTGTTATTCTTATGAAGTCATATGACGCTGGATATTTAAAATAATGGGATTACTAAACACATATCAATATTACTGCTTGGCCACTGAACATCTTTGTTATAATTAATTTATTATTTACTATACGGTAGGCTGTTACATTTTGTCTATGTGCACTGCCTCAAATGAGCAAACGTTTGAATAATATAATATCCTAGCCTGCGGGATGTAAATGAACACACACTGACAGCTACATTAATTCAATTGCCTCAAATGCAGAACTTTCTGCCAGACATCGTATGAGATGAGTTCATTATCTTAAATGTTTTTGGATTTGCGCAGGTGCATTACTTCTGTGATCCTCCATGATAATAGGGTTAATTCATTTCGTTCTTTCCTTTTCTACGATCCAGTACCTACGGTACTCATCAGTATACTGGTTCTTTTTGTTCATTTAGATCTGCGCGTGTGCAAGTGGACGATACGAATCAAAATTATTTGTTCATTTGAATAAACGAGATCCAAAGATACGAGTCAGTAAAAAAAATCGAACTTCCCATCACTACTGTGTACAATTGTTGCTGTAGGTAGGAGAAACAGACTGGATAGGAGGAGCTCAGAGCAACTGCCTTAGATAGAGAAAAAGTGAGGTACAGTTTTACTGCAGGAGGGGGATACTGTGATGGTTGAGCAACGAGAGTGCTTCAAGATATTCACATTGGAAAGACAATTTGGGAAAAGACTTGGAGAGCTAAAACAAGGGATGGGAAGCTAGTAAGACCAAGTGGGCATACCTTAGGCAAGGAGGTACTGTAGGCATAGCTTAGGAAAAGAGGTAAGCACACCTTAGGGAAGGATGTAGGCAGATCATAGGAAATGATGTGGGCACAGCTAAGCTTGAAGTAGCCAAATATAGTACATTCTAGCATGTTTCGTTTAGGAAGCATCTTCTCTGTAAGTCTGTGAGTACAATAAAAAGATCTGCCCTACATTTCTTCTAAACAACCAAACGTTGTCAGACTTTGATTAGATGTATATTTAGTTATAAAATCAGCTGTATATTTGATTATAACATCAGCAGAATGCTGGTCCACCTCGCTCTATTGGCAACCGAGTTCTTCTTCCTCTGAGGAACAACGTCCATGATCTAACTTTAACTATGACCTTACAGCACCATCTAGTGGTGAACGATTTCACCGCATCCATTTTTTTCTCATAACTGATGTGGCGGCACATGCGTGTGGTCCTACCTGTTGAATTGTCTCAAGTGCTGTTCCAGCTCGGTGATTCGTCGTAGCTTGTGTAGGAACCACATGTCTATGGCTGTTAGTTGGTGAATCTGGTCCACAGTGACTCCGCTGTGGAGGGCCTAGTGAAACACAAAACAGCTTCACTCAACATCACCTTCAACATCACATGACTCTCAACTGTCTCATACACATGCAATAACACTATATTAACACAAACACACACAATTTTATTACACTCCTTAATAAGACTCAGCCTGGTTAAATGAAGCTTTGATAGAATGCCTGCATGCACACACAACTGCAGTCACACACACTTAGGACAATATTATATCCATGATAACACAAATCAACTTTGCTGAAACACCTGTGCATTCAAATGAACAATCAGCTAGCACCTGCTGTTACTAAGAGCCAGTCAATCATTCATGATGAGGCAAAGTTTCACAACTGAGGTAAACTGCAAAAATCATGATGACATAAACTTGAGCTATGATAAGAAAAACATGTTGATATTTGTTGTAGTAATCAGCTGTTGTTAAGTGAAGTGGGGAATAACGCAGTGTAATTGTGAGCGGTGCGTCGGCTGCTGTGTCGTCTGAATATAAAGCAGGGCTCAATGAGCCGTGGCGGGCCCAGCTCCAACACACACACCACCCTCCAGGGTGGTAGGAGACCTGCCTACAGGATGTGTGGGAAACTGCCGCCTATCAGCCATGTGTGATACACATGTACAGCTTGTCTCTCTGCCTGACTCTAATAGAAGACATATCGAGCTGTGAATCAAATTAAGCATTGAGAGAACAAAACGGCAAACACACACACTGTCTCGTCTTTAAACAGTGTGACTCTGCTCAACCGCCAGGCTAACCTTGAGCGTTATTGATGTCTCAGCTAGCTTGATTCGATACGGCCCATTACTTCTTAATACATCCTACTAGCATTAATAATTTCATCCGGCATTCAGTGATGGATTCCAGGCCCTCCCCTTTGTTCTATCCCTGAGAGAATAGTCTGGAGCCGAGAGGGGTTCTGGAGCCGAGAGGGGTTCTGGAGCCGAGAGGGCGGTCTGGTGCTGAGAGGGCGGTCTGGTGCTGACAGGGAAGTCTGGTGCTGACAGGGAAGTCTGGTGCTGACAGGGTAGTCTGGTGCTGACAGGGTAGTCTGGTGCTGACAGGGTAGTCTGGTGCTGACAGGGTAGTCTGGTGCTGACAGGGTAGTCTGGTGCTGACAGGGTAGTCTGGTGCTGACAGGGTAGTCTGGTGCTGACAGGGTAGTCTGGTGCTGACAGGGTAGTCTGGTGCTGACAGGGTAGTCTGTTTTCCCAGTTGAATACTGGGCTGAAGTCACCCTATGGTGTGTTTAGGAATACTGTGACTGACATCGATGTATTGACTGGAACATAGACTTGCATCTGTCCTTTTGGTTATTTATCACCTCCTTACCCTTTTCCTGTTTGCAAGCACTATTTGCAAATAACTTACTGAGATATTATATCACCTTCTGTATTATAGTGTGAGAGTGTCTGTATTAACAAGTGGTTTTCTAATGACAGATTATTAATTTTTAGTCAGTCCAGTGTGATAACCGAGGCACTGCAGAGTATGGTATATTTGTTAGGTTCACATAGACTTCAGGATTGGGAAGTTGATTATTTACTGTTGGATAAAAGGTGAATCAGCCTCAATTAGAGGGGCAGCCCCATAGATATGGTTTCAATAATTACATTTTATTTTTAACCCTAATCTTAACCACTCAGACTCAATGCCTAAACTTAACGTTTTGATGGCTTCCATTTGCCTCTGCTTCGTGTTACAGTGCAAACACTATGTAAATCGAACAAAGGTCTCGCACACTGTCAATGCTTGCAAATGTAAGCAGTATTTATATCAAAACAACCAGTCAAAGACCTGACGAAGGTCTTTGACAAAAACATTGTTGATAAGAATACAGATTACATTTGCAAGCATTGATCATGTGCGAGATCTTTGTTCGATTTACATCATGTTTCCCTCTTTAAGCACCTGTCCTCAACCTTATCTAGATGTGCCTACACCATTTCTTGTTACAGAGCAAACTCAAACATCCAGTGGGCCAGTAAGCCATTTACATTCTGATATCTTGGGATCTTATGGGATGTGTGTGTGGTGTATACCTTGGCCAGGGAGAAGATCCGCGTGCTGGAGGGCACTGCCAGCTCCTGCATCAGATCCTGCTGGTCGGACCAGGGCCTGTTGAGTGGCAGGCGGGGCATAAATCCATCCACTGAGGGGTGGCACATCCTCAGGGCCTTCTGCATGCTCTCCTCAAACGTACGGCCCACTGCCATCACCTTACAGGACGGGGAACCAGAGGGCTCGTTTAGAGACGCATCTCCATCACCTACATCCGCTAATCCCATACATTTGTCAAACTGGTACATCTGTCAAACTGGTACATCTGTCCAAACTGGTGGATGTACATTACTGATCCATGTGTTAGTTTGCTTCTTCTACACAGTTTCTCTCAGAATGCTGAACCAACCTCTAGATCTAAATCCCATAAGCACTTCTAAATCTAAGAGAGTAAGATCTATATTGGTCAGAGCAATACGGTAGTAGCTGAGTATCACTATTTGACGCAGTGGGTGTGTCTGCGTGTTCGCGTCCCGTACCTCTCCAACACTCTTCATGGAGCTCCCGATCTCTGGGGACATGCCCTGAAAGCGATCGAGGTCCCAGCGAGGGATCTTGGTGACAATGTAATCCAGACTGGGCTCGAAGCAGGCCGTGGTTTTCTCCGACACAGCATTCTTGATCTCCGGCAGAGGGATTCCCAAGGCTAGCTTAGCCGCCACAAATGCCAGGGGGTACCTTGAGGAAATAGGGAAGTAGAGCCGAGACACTTAGTTACTTGGGTCTAAAGTAGTGCCCTAGATTGGAAATAGGGTGCAAAGTGTCTTACCCAGTGGCTTTGGATGCCAGGGCGGAGCTGCGCGAGAGCCGAGCGTTGACCTCTATGATGCAGTAATCTAGAGAGCCAGGGTGCAGGGCGTACTGGATGTTACACTCTCCCACGATACCCAGGTGACGCACTACCTTGATGGCCGTTTCACGCAGCATGTGGTACTCCTCATTGGACAGAGTCTGACTGGGAGCCACCACGATGGAGTCACCTGGAGTATGCGCACGGACAGACAGGCCGATGAGAAGATTAGAGTTGAAAGGATAGTGTTTGTGTGTCTGGGTGCATGTGGTGCATTTTCCATGCCTGTGTGTGGATGGGTGGGGGGTTATACCTGTGTGTATGCCGAGGGGGTCGAAGTTCTCCATGTTACAGACAGTGACACAGTTGTCGGCGACGTCCCTGACTACCTCATACTCCACCTCCTTCCACCCCATCAGGGACTTCTCCACCAGAATCTGAGTGCTCATCGCCAAGGCCTACAGGGGACAGTCAGAACCAGACAGGCGCCCACACACACACACATAAGCCTTACGAACAGGGCTGATGCACAGGTAGAACAAAACTGCAGACAACCATCTGTATTGGTAATACAGAAAGACACTACAAAAAGGAACAGTGGATGGCAGATCTTTGTTTATCATCACCACACCTTCTGAGCGGTCTCTTGCAGCCGGACCGCGTTGGCACACAGGCCAGAGCCCAGGCCGCCCAGAGCGTAAGCAGAACGCAGCATAACAGGGTAGCCTATTCGATCCGCTGCCTTCAGGGCGTCTGCCACCTGTGGAGACAGCCCACACATTACTAATATTTCAAAAAGTATTTGCTCAAGTTCTTTCCTCCGTCCGCACGTCGCCGAGGAGAGGAGCGGAGAAGTGAGGATGTAAGGGAAGAAAGAAGAGAACCACAGCTGTTGTTAGGGTTGTTTGTCCGACAGCCTCACCGTCTGGACAGCAAAGCTGGGAGCAATCTTCTCATTGATCTCATGAAGTTTGTCAGCAAACAGCTGTCTGTCTTCTGTAGCCATGATTGACTCTACAGGCGTCCCCAGGACCTTGACTCCATACTTCTGCAGCACGCCACTCTGGAAAAGCTCCACGCCTGGACAATCATATAGGGGTGTGATGTGTGAAGCCAAAAGAAACAGCCGGGTTAGAGCAGGAAATGCAGGTTGAGACAGACCAATTATTTCTCAGCATTATCCCCTTGTATTGCCTTATGAACACACTTTAAATAGGCCCTGCACCAAATTATTTCTCCTAAACATAAAATATATGTATATTAGAGTTATTGGACAAGACCCAAATCGGTCTTGTCCAGTTTCCCACCAACCCTGACTTGTCGGCGGCTCTGCAACTTCGTGGACAGGTGCGGGACTGTGAAGGGCGCTCACATGGTTCATCCAACCATGTCGCCCAGCCGCCCATTCTTTTTACACTTCCTCATTCAACACGGAAGCCTTTATTCAGATCATGCATGGATGATTACACTCATCCAACTATACTTCCGCAAATTAATTTACAAGCATCGGATCTGCACACACGGAGTCGCTAGAGAGCGGGGTGGCAAGGTATATAATCCGACAAATCGGTCTTAAATCCTGGGCAGCGCTATGCCAATTTGCGCTGCCTTGTGCTGGAGGTTCCGGGCAAAATGAAAAAAGCCTCAAGCTCGAACCACTGACTATTATGTTTTGCAATATAATTGTCTATTTGCTTGAAAGCCTTAGTGCCTGCTAAATTTGGCTTGCCCTTATGGCAAAGTGACCCTGCACCTCAAAAACATAAAATTCCTTTCTGGGTGTGCATATCCTCACAATCAAACAGCTTCCAGTGGGCAAGGTTTTATTGCTACTATCGATAAACAGCTAACAACGGACCACAGTTGAGAGCCGTCTGTCCTCCCATGGACAGCAGGATTCCATCAGGTCGTTCAGTCTTGATGACCTCTGTGACGAACTGAGGGGTGACGGGCAGGAAGTAAACAGAGTCAGCCTGCTTGGTGCCCAGCTCATTGGTCTGCACCGATGCTATGTTTGGATTCATCAACACCGTCCTGACATTCTCCTCCTGGAACACACAATCAGGTCATGTTCTTCTTATTATTATTTTTCTTATATTTTATAATGAATTTATACTCATGTCTAATTCCCTGACCCTGCCATGCTAGCAACTCCTCAGCTGGTGAGTGATGTTCCATGGCCCGTACGTGCTTCCTTCCAGCACATATCCCCAAACCGTCTGATTCTTATCACACTGCACGTCTAACACTGAACATTTTACTCACAGATGCCTGATCTGCACACAAGGAGTCACTGGAAAGCAATGTGGCAAGGTACTCTAGTTCGACCTTTGTATACCCTACCCCAGGCAGCGCTGTACCAATTTGCCCTGTCTCGTGCTAAAGCTCAGGGCATAGTTGAAAATGCCTTGACCAGGATCAAACCATGGCAAACATAGCGTAATTGTCCTAGGAAGCAGCGGGTTTGCCCACAACCCCACATGGAGCCCCATCTCAAGTCATTTTCTATGCAATCATGCCAGTGACTAGGATAGAGCACAAACAGACCTGGGACTTGGCTGAAAACACCAGGTAGATTATAACTCACCTTCATGGCTTTGACAGCCTGTGATCCAGAGTAGTCAAATTCCCCAGCCTGCCCGATGGACAGTCCTCCAGACCCCAGAACCAGCACCTTGGACACCTGGGTTCCCCAAATACCAGAACATATCCATGACAACAGCACAGTATTAACGTGTTCATAATGTATTTGAGACTCACTATGTCACACGCATGAATAATGTGTGATTTTATTTTGACTAGGGCGGTTCTATGTTTTATTGGTATCCTACCTGAGTTCTGGGTGGGACGACAGGTTTCTTGGGCATGACTGACACAATATTACCCGCCTGCCCCTTCTTTATCAAGGATATGAACGCGTCAAAGAGGAACTGCAAGTCAAACAGTGAATTCTTACTGTGAATGTCAGAAAGGCAAGTACTGTCTGGCTTCTACTGTTGACTGTGGGTTGATCGTTTGCAAAGCAAATTATTATATGTCATTTAAAGAATCAATAATCTTTTAATTTAATATTATGTGAAGACGGGTCGCCATTATATAGTACAGTGGTTTTCAACCTGTGTGCCCTGCACACTTGGTAGCACCACTGATGGGAACCACTGATTTAGTAAATTAAATGTGTGTCAGTATTACCTCAGTGTCTGTGGGTCCCCCTTTAGCCTCTGGGTGGAACTGAGCTGTAAACACTGGTTTGGTTTCATGCATGATGCCCTGAGAGAATAAGATTAAACAAATGCAGACATTCGAAAGTTAACTTCCTATTGATTTAAGTATTCTGTTTGGCACCAATATTTCTTTTCTAGGAAATATGGCACTATAACCAGTAAAGACAACAGAATATAATCATTCAATCATGCTTTATCTATCAACGAAAATAGAGCATTTTGCATATTTGGTGACCTGTTCTTCCTGATGAGCACATGGTCTAATTTATTCAAGTACAACTTTACCTGTTATCCAGCAAATTTCCTTGATTTTAGACACATTCACAAATCTTATAATTCCCAAGGTTCATCATTCTCTGAGAGTGATGTCACGGATGCTCAATACAAGGCGAAAATAGTGTGCAAATCTGTACCGAAATGGTGAATTTCCCTGGGTTCAATGTGACACAAAGGGAGAGATGTACTGCTTGTTTCCCAGTATTGGACAAAAAAAAGTGTAAACCCAGAAACAATGGAAAAAATGTATTCTGGGTAAAACTTTCCAGTCAGCAACAAAAACAGACCTCATTGGTTCCATCATTGGCGTTAACAAAAAGTGGGCTCCATCCGGCTGGTAGCGAGGTGATGTCGACGCCGTAACCATGGTTCTGGGCTGTGATGAAGGCCTGTCCTGTCATCACGTTCAAGACCGGCTGGTTCTGTCCTCTACAGAAAATACACAAATTTAATCTGATGATATCTGAAGACACCTGCATTTCTGTGTTTGTAGGTGGAATGGAATGGAAATGTATTATTTGAAACAGGGACAACGCACAAATAGACATTAAACTTGTAGTACAAGAAAAGATGTCTTGGGCCAGGTTATAGCAACATATTAAAAATACATTTTAACAGGACTATAAATGACATGGTGACCATAGTAAGAAAAATAGGTAATGTATCAGAAACTGAAACAGGGGCACAGGTTAGACCATTTACTATCTCCCCCCTACCCTGCACACACACTCAGAAAGAAACAGCAGATAGAAACTTTTAGGTGCAATCCAACTCTAGACACTTAAACATACATGAATAAACACAACACAGATACTGTATATGTAAGTGTGTGTGTGTGTGTGTGTGTGTGTGTGTGTGTGTGTGTGTGTGTGTGTGTGTGTGTGTGTGTGTGTGTGTGTGTGTGTGTGTTAGGGATGGGACGGTATGAAAATTTCATATCACGATTATAGTGACCAAAGTTATCACGGTTATCAATATTATCATGGTTTTGGTCAAATGAGATGGAAATGTAAAAAAAAAACGGATACACACACACTGAAAACATTTCAACAAGTTTTATACTTGGAAATCAACAAACTACAAATACATTTAGCAGCTCTAAGCACTTTTTATTTTACTATAGTCTACCATTTAGTACTAAAGCCTACTATCCGATGTGATATCATTATGAATTCCCCATAAA